>JANHFN010007031.1:37569-50052 GCA_032468175.1 Toxicocalamus goodenoughensis
ATTCTATTCTATTCTATTCTATTCTATTCTATTCTATTCTATTCTATTCTATTCTATTCTATTCTAATTCTATTCATTCTCTCCTCTCCTCTCCTCTTCCTTTCCCTTCTCTTCATCTATTCTATTCTATTCCATTCCCAGCATAGATCCTTGTGAAAAGAACAACAACAATAACAACAGATGCCAGGAATAAACAGCATCACACAAACTGTGATGCAAGTATGGGAGAATGAGATGTGTGTGTGTGTGTGTGTGTATGTGTGTGTGTGTGTGTGTGTGTTTCCCCCCCAAGCTTAGTGTCGCTTGTGAACAGCTGTTTAGGGGAAAGAGAAAAAGAATCCATCCGGAATTGCAGTTCGGGGAGAGGAAGGAGAAGAGAAATTAATTGGGACTGCCAGGAAAAAGAAAATGAATTGGGGCTGTTTTAGGGCAGGGGAAAAGCAAGGGGCTGTGGGAACACACACAAAAAGAAGTCACAACTGTAAACAAATCGATGTGGAAATGTATAGCAGAATAGAAGAGCTTTCACATTCTCTTCACTTCTAAACTCAGCTTACAGGTAAACAAATTAAGTGTTTAGTTGTGGAATACAAGAACAAACTGTCTGGGACATCATGTACAATTTAGTGGGCCTTATAATTTCTCCCGTCCTCTTCTGCACTGGAGTTTCCCAACTGGTCCCAATAGGCATAAGAGACAGCAAAGGGAGCCAGGTTGGAATACTTGGGAATTTCTCCCAAATCCTCTTTTTTTTTTTTTTTACTGGAGAAGAGGTTTATTTCCACCACCACCCTCAAGTTGGACTCTTGACTTTGGGAGTAAAAGTGCCCTAAAGTAGTGTGTGTTTCAAATATTTTTTTTACCACCACTTCAGTGGGTGTGACTTGGTGGGTGCCCTTGGTGTGCAGGCATACACTTTGCGCTTTGTGCAGGCACAGAAGCATTTTGAGTCTCCTGCTACAATCCTGCATTCTCCCTGACACTTCAGCAGCTGCCATGTGGCAATTGCCGTGCTGCGCAAAGCAGCGACGCTTCAAAAGCAGGACATTAGTAGGGCAGCCCAGGCGGGCCCAACAGCAGAATGTCAAAGAGAACCGGTTAGGTCTCTGCTGCTCGTTGGCACTACCGGCTCGGCCGAACCGGGCTGAACCTATAGAATACCACCACTGCCCTGAAGGCAAAGTTGGATATATGCCATGAGATCAGCTCCTATACAGAGCTTTCCTCTTTTGTTCCTCGGTTGGATTCAGCTGGGAACACAGAATATATAATCCTAGAGCTGGAAGGGTGCCATCGGCTGGCCAGTTGGCAAATCCAGAAAAAGGAGCTCCTGGGATATTTTATTTATTTATTTTATTTAGTTTGTCAAGCATGTATGAGAAAATAAGTACGAGTATGAAACATATAAGTATAAACAGGTATAAGTATATACATAATAAACAAGTATGAATACATGGGAACAGTAGGACAGGGACGGTAGGTACACTGGTGCGCTTATGCACGCCCCCTTACAGACCTCCTAGGAATGGGGTGAGGTCCATGGTAGTCGGTTTAAGGTTAAAGTTTTGGGGGTTTTGAGGATGTAACAACAGAGTCAGGGAGTGAGTTCCAGGCATTGAGCACTCTGTTGCTGAAGTTGTATGTTCTGCAATCGAGTTTGGAGCGGTTTACTTCGAGTTTGTTTCTATTGTTTGCCCTGTGTTATTGCGGTTGAAGCTGAAGTAGTTGTAGGTAGGATGTTGTAGCAGACAATTTTGTGTACTAAGCTTAGGTCAGACAGTACGCAGCGTAGTTCTAAGTTGTCCAGGTCCAAAATTTCAACCTGATAGCATAAGGCAATCAATTGAGAGCCGAGGAGTGAAGTAGTCTTCTCATGAAATACCTCTGGACTCGTTCAATTGTATTAATGTCCATTATACTGTGTGGATTCCAGGCAGATGAGCTGTTTTCAAGAATTGGTCTGGTGAAGGTTTTACTGTACAGTGTTACCAGAAAAGAACCTTTGCGAAATTAGGTTAACAATTCTTAATGCCTTTTTGGCAATGCTATTACAGTGAGCTCTGGGGCCTAGATCTTTTGAAATGAGTACTCCTAGGTCCTTGACAGAGTGAGGGTCATCTACGAGGTCATATCCGCCCAGTTTGTATTTAGTGTTCTGGTTTTTGTTTCCAATGTGTAAGAGAGAGCATTTGTTGGTTGAGATTTGAAGTTGCCAATTGTTCAACCATTTTGACACATAGTCCAGGTTGCTTTGTAGGATAAGCAGTATTGTCAGTGGTGTTAAATAGTTTTATGTCATCAACAAATTTTTTAACCAAGAGTATAAAGCCACATTGGCACAGAAGAAACTAGCTCTGGGTGTCCCACCCAAAGAATGGAATGGAATGGAATGGAATGGAATGAAATGAAATGAAATGAAATGAAATGAAATGAAATGGAATGGAATGGAATAGAATAGAATAGAATAGAATAGAATAGAAAACAGAGTTGGAATGTCATCTTGTAGTGCCAAGCACCTTTGGCATATGATTTCCCTCACCCCCACCTGTTAATTCCAGGATCCAAAAAATGCTACCCAGGGAGGACGGAAAAGAAAACATCAAGGATGTGTTTTTTTCCCCTAAATAAAATCTGAAGTGGAAAATCTCTGGCAAACGTAAATATGGAAAAAAATTTCCAGCCATAGAAGACCCTCTCACTGCAGTCGTTTTCCAGCGAGGTGTAGAAAAACGTGAAGCCCGAATAGGTGATTTATCTCGCCTTTCAGATAAATGAAAGTTTATTTTGTTTTTGAAAAGGGAATTTGTACAAAGGATGACAAGGTTTACGCAAGAAAGACAGAGAGGCAGCCCCATTTTCTCTTTCTGTCAAACGTTCTGGCTTTGCTTGGACTAAATCTTGGTTCAGACAGGTTTCATCTCGTATTAAATAAACAGGGTTAAAGAGAACAATTCCTGCCCATGAAAACAGGATGCGATGGGATGAGGAAAGAAAGATAAATAAGCAGGATTTCTGGAAGAAGGAGAAGAGTTGGTTGTTGACGGGGGTACAATATAGCGCGGTGCATGTAAAATACGACTTCAGCAACAGAGTGGTCAATGTCTGGAATACTCTACCTGACTCTGTGGTTTCTTCCCCAAACCCCCAAAACTTTAACCTTAGACTGTCTATTATTGACCTCACCCCCTTCTTAAGAGGCTTGTAAGGGCACCAGTTGTGCCTACCGTTCCTGTCCTATTGTTTTTTATTTTTCTTATAAGTATCTATCTCATGTATTCAAAACTGTATTGATTCTTATGCCTGTATCTTGTAAGCGTTTGACAAATCAAATAAATACTAAATACAATCATGATATCAGGATTTTTTTTTTGAGGCCATACTATACCAGGCAAAATTGTTGTTCACGAGCAAAATGTGAATTCTTATAGATAATTTGGGAGTGAAAGAAATATTGGGAATCCTAGTGACATAGGACAACTGGTTTTTAGGTCAGTGCTTGTTTTCTAGCTTGAGAATGACCGGCGTTCTGAAGAAAGCCTGGATTGTGCGTTCTTTGTCTGCAGCTCAGGTCCTACCTTGGCATGTTTGGGACTCTGCATCTCAGGCATACAAGACTCAGACAGCACAGAGCAATAATTCATATTGGGATTTTGGGTCAGGGTGAGTGGAGTCCCCAATGGGTGAGTTTTCAGTTCTGTTTCCCATTCTATTGCTTTGAATGCTTTAACGTGCTATGTTATTTTATGCTAATTATTTTTTTATTTTTTCCTCTTTTGTATGTTGCCCACGTAGTTTGAATTAGATGGCTGTATAAATCTGTGCATGCAGGCATAAATAGTACAAACTGGCATTTTGAGCACCTGTGAGCAGTGATTCTGTGGTTTCTGTATTGCATGTGACTTTTTAATAGCTATTGTGCTGCTTAGATAAAGGGAAAATACTTTTGTGAGTCCTTTGCAATTGATGCAATGAACCCTTCTGAAGAAGGTGCATTTACTGACATTTAGTACCAAGTGCTTCGAAAGCCATTAGTAAATTATCTAATTGATTCTGCCTTTAATACATTTGAGGATGCTCTTGATATTTATTTTCTTTGCACCTTACTGTACATTGGTAACTTAAAAAAACTGAAAAGATAAGAATGTTTGGCTCCTAGTTGCAAACTTTGTGAACAATATGATCTTGGAAAGTTTCTAGCTATTTCAGATACAGAAATCACATTTTAACCTTTCAAAATGACATTGTAGGATTTTTTTATTTCATTAACATCCTTGATCTGCAAGATCATTTACTGAGAATCTTGCTGGTTGAACTGCCTTATCTTTTGAATGCATTTGGATTGCAAATCTGCCTGTAAAAACAAATTGACTTTTCCAGAGTTTTTAAAGTATCATCATCTTCAGGTCATTGGGGTATCAGAGGCTAATATAATTATGAAGCCATTATTTCCTATCCATTAGGTTTTTAGTCTTTCTAAATATTGGTGTTCTGCTTTTATTAAAGATACACTGAATGACTCCTGTGCTACTTAGGTCGGTGTTTGCCCAGAAAAGCTTAATGAGGTGAGCTTTAGATGGTTGATATAAGCACTTTTATTGCGAAGCACAGTCAAGTTGAAAACACTTCTTCCCAGAAGCTAAATCATTTTGAATATGATTATTCACAACAGGATAGCACTAAAGTTGGCATAACCTGCCATAATTAAATTTTGCTTTTGTAGAATGTGTAAATTGGGCCAGATATTGAAAGATTAATTAATGTACAATTGATACATAACAACAATCTTCCTCTTATAAGGAAAGGACACCTGGCAAAAATAGTCTTATTAAAATAATATGTTTTGAAATTTCATGGTCATTACTGTACTATATTGCTAGGTATTATAGACCAGAGTCTGTCACATTGCTGAATTATGATTTTAAGAAGAATAGAAAAATGTTAACATTAACATTTTTACTGGTTTTGTCACTCTGTAGGTTTTCATCAAACATTTGGCATGAGATTTAAATCTGGCTTCTTGATTTTAAGGGGTGTTTCCCCCCCTTGTGATGTACACAACTCTTTAAATGATATGTTGTATTCTGAAGGTGAATGATGAGAAAGGAACTCAAGCTAATAAATCTGTATTGTCTGCATTAGTTAAGATTTGTAAAGCTGTTGGCTTAAATTTAAGTTAAGGATATGCAGTTTTCACACTTACTCTTCCTTTGTTGCTTCTTCATTTACTTTCCTTTGTTCTGAATTTCACTGTATAGGGGTTTCTGCTTATGTTAACATGCATACTAACGATCAGATGTGTTATAATTAGTAATATGTTAGGAAATGATCTTTGGGAAACAAATTGCTGTGACGACAATCTGGGAGAACTCTGTTATAAAAATTGGTTCATAACTTTCTTCCCTCTTTCCATATCTACTAAATTAAAAAATGACAGGCAAATGTCTGTTTAATGTCATCCAGATTCATTTCCAAAGTATTGCTATTTAATCTATAAAGAAACCAGGTGTCAAATCAATGGAATGGACTGTGTAAAGTAGATTGCCACTGATACAAAAAAAAAAGGCTGTAGCATTCATATTCAAAAGACTTATGGGAACGAGGTCCAATATTTTGTTTATGTTCTCTGTTGATGTTTATAAATGTTCTTTACCTGTTTTAATAACAAAGCAAGGGAGTAAGTTGTAGTAAAAAACAGTGATAGGCTTAGAATCCCCCTTTGAATTTAATGGCTGAAATTTGAATTGAAGTCTTCTGGTGTTCACACACCAGCAGCTGTTAAAGGCTTTACTTGATCTGGTAATGATGGTCATGGTGGGGTGCTAAGGAAAACAAACCCCACAAAACTTGAGAATTGACCTAGACTACAAAGTAGAAAAATATTCCAGAAGGAAGGGGAAAATAACTTCCAAATTTCTGTCAAGAAAACAACATAGTCATGCCCATGTGATCTCTAAAATTTAAGATTGATTCTATGGGGATGTGACTTTCTGGATTTAATCCAGTAACCATTTTGAGATACAGACTCTTATTCACTTAGGTGGGTCTTGGTTAAATGTATGGATTTCTGTCATAGAACCTAACCTGAGGAATATGACTTACATGAATACATGAGTTTTGTTGGGCTGTCAGAATTTGGACCAATATTTCAATGTGGTCGGGAAATGAAGTGCAATGAGATCTCTAGGCATTGTCACAAGGTAACTATAAAATGCTTTACGATTTATCTAGAAATAGCTGTTTTCCTAACCTCAGCAATTTCTATTGATTTTTCCTGGATGATTGCCAGCCTGTCAAGATCTTTACTCTGCAATGAAGTGCGCAATTCTGATTATAGTATTACAGAAAAGGACAAGTAAAAAGCAAAACCATTTTCACAATGTTATTTTATGACTGTAACTAGATTATGTTAGCTAAGACTGTATAGAGTATATTATTTTACAGACCGGGCTTGCCAGCTAATGATAATAGGATTCGTGCCTTTCTTTCTCTTTTAGAATATTTTTACTATATTTTCATTCATGCATAGATTTTTTATTTTATTTTAATGGTAAAAATTAACCCAAACTATAATAAAAGATATATAAAGAAGAATCTTCATCACAACTACTGTAAACACATTTAGGAGATATCCACCCCCTGTAAGGTTACAAACAAAAATATCTTTGTCCCTTCCCTTATCTATAGACAACTACATAAAGCACCAACCTTTCAGTCCAGACATCAGCAAAAGGTCCATAAAGATTTGTCAGCTTTGTAACAACATACCATATCTTATTTAACCTTAATCACATAAACCAACATTATATTCCTTTCTTTTTCTTCTAAGGGTCTTAAGCTTTCGTTCATTTAAATATTGTCACAGTACAGTATTTGATTTCTTTCCAATTCTTGGTCTTTGGTCTAGTCATGAAGAGTAGCAACTGAAACACTTGTGATCGATCTTGTAGCTTCTCCTCACCTTATCCAGAGAGGTTCCAAGGAACTAATCTACTCACCAGTTCCTTGGTCTTATTGCCATGGCTTTCCATTCTGCTTTCTCTGAACTGCCTTTAGTTCACCATACTTCCCACGGAAGTCCAGTATCTAAAGTTGTATATATAACTCAGAAGGATGGATGGCTGAATTTAGTGGGACGTGCTCCTAGATGGGTAAAAAGTTCAGGATTGCACCTAAATCCTAGAGGAGGAGCCAACCCTACCCATTTTTGTTTATATTTATTTATGTATCCTGAGGAGACATGAATAGAGAGACGTTCCATTTCACAGAGTATGCAGAGGAAAATAAAAGGTATGGGATGAGCAGTCTAGAACTGTCTTATCTAATGGTTCAGTGAGTATTTCAATGGTGCAGTGCAGCTCTCAAAAGTGCAGGGAGATCATTATTGACATTGGCATTTATCATAGATTTCCTTTGTTTTAATTATTGATTGGTTTTAGACATGGTGATCTCCATCCAAATTTCTGTTTTGCATAAAGAGTATTCACATAAAGTGCATTCCATCTTAAATGCTATTCTCAATTTCTGTGTAAGCAGAGTAGGAATTGCATCACTGAGCCACAAATAGAGACTTTACTTGTTAGCTATTAAAGGCAATGAAAAAAACATGGTGATCTTAGTTTTCCATTCTGGAGTGTAAAAGGAAGAACTATCTGTTTAGGCCAAAACATTATTGGGATCTGGTCTCCTTAAATATAGCTCATATAAATTATTTGTAAACATTGTTTGGTGTTTTAACTTGCCTATCCATATGAACTACCCAATTAGTGATGACAATGGTGTGTCTAGCCCACTCATGAAAATTTAACTGCCAGACAAACAGCACTACAGAATAGATAAAACTAAGCAAGTGCAGAATGTACAAGAAGAGCATAGGACTCTGCTCATGATAATGATATCCATTCCCTGTTACACAATGATTCCCATTTAATATTTAGCTGGAGCAGTTGAGAGCCAAAAGGGATTGTGAATAACTGAAAAATTGGCTAGTGGTTAATGATCAGAAAAGGATTTCCAAGCATAATGTGAAATACCATTATGAATAATTATTTTATAAGTTTAATTGCATCCTTTTCTGTTAAATTTCCAGCTGCTGAGGTGCCTAGCCAGCAAGTGGAAGAAAACCTTGAGCAGTTTTGAAATCTATTTCAAGTAGAAGAAACGTTATGCTTCAAATTTGAAGGTTGAATTTTGAACTAAGTGGGATGTAGACTGTTTTATGGCAAAATACTAATTATTATAGCAATATAATTAGTAGAATTAGCATAATGAACCCTGGAAAATGGTGGGTACTCAAAGATACACTTCATTTTAATTTGGAATGATAGAGTTGTCAGCCTAAGATGGGCAATGTCAATCTCTAGAATAGCTGGTGATATCAAAGTTTGTTTAAGGTATATCAGACAAAATACCCAGGTGGCCTTTTCTATGTCATCATCATGAGGAAATGTATAATAAATAATTCAAATAACTGAAAAATTATAGAAGTTTACCTATACTATTTCTGCTGGAAGTTGAGATTGTTTCAACCAGCCAAATAGTAAGCATGATCATAGCTTATCCTAATAGAAATATTTTATTTGTTGAAAGATACAGGAAAATAAATTTACCTAGTTCATATAATAATTATTAGTTTATGGGAAAATGTACACATTTAAAATTACTAAAAATAGATTTAGATATTTTAATGTAATTTTAATTGAAGTTTTCTAAGGCTTGCATAATTATATAAAATTCAGAGACTCAAGTCAAAGGTATTTATACTGAAATTCAGCATTAAATTGTGGCATAAATAGTAAAAAGACCTAATTCTTATTTCACTATGGGGAACGACATAATATAGAAATACAGACTGGATTTTATTCTGATTTATGATTTTTCCTTATTTCTTTAATTTACTATCAAGTCCACAAGCTGCATCTAATTATCTGGGCTTATATAATTATATGCTTTCTTCCACTTATGACATAGCATTCATTTCATAATCAATGTGGTTTGAATGATGAAGGTCCCTGCAGTTTGTCAAAGAATCCATATTGGAAAATTCTATTAGAATTGTTCTTAAAATATAAAGTCTTAGTCTATTAATAAAAGGCTACTCAAATAAAATCTACAAGATGCTTCTAAATACCAACCACACTATGGCATTGCACCAAAAATGCATACACTTTCTCTAGTGCTTTCCACAAAATCAGCTGTATCAGCAGTAGGGATAAGCTTTTAAGATACTATACAATTCTCTAATAAACCCTATAAATTACCTTTTTTTGGGAAGGGGAAGGAAAAGGTTTATCTTTTGCAACATGTAAGACTTTAGGGAAAAATATTAAGCATTGTGTTTCCTTTACTTTAGCATGCTGCTTTAGCATGCTGTATTTTATCTAGTATATCTCATAACAGATCTAATCTTTATTTTCCTTAATTCACGGTATAATGTCTCAGATGGCTTTCTGAGACATATGCAAGAATTTTCTCTCATCAAAATATGCTTGGTATGATAGATACAATGATATGCGGACCAACATTTTTTTCTAGGATTGACCCAGCTGAATATATTGCCACTGAAACTCCTTACATTATATATTTAGAACTATATCCAACAGATGCCACTTGGATTTATTCCATTCCAATACGCAATGGCCCCCTTCTTTTGGAAAAAAGTAGGTGTAGCTTTCATTGTGCAATCCTGTTTATTTATTTAGATTTATATGTCCTCCCATATCGCCATAATGACTGTAGGCTACAAACAACAAGTTATAACACCATTCAAAATGACAAAACAAAAGCTATATAACAAACATAATAATCTTAAAGTATGCCTCACTAATTTTTCTGATATTCTTGACCCTTCTTCATAAAATCCCTTGGTTACTGGTTTTTTTTTGGCTTTGGAATAAATAATTCAGAAACATCTATATAAAAGCATTAAGGAAAAATATTTAGCAACTGCAGCATATTGATCAATTAATGTGAGAGAACTATGCCTTTGTATATATGCCGTGGCATATATATTTGCTTCAATATTTAATTAATTTAGAACAGAGCTCTCTAAACTGGCAACTTTGAATTTCAACTTCCAGAATTCCTCAGCCAGCCATGCTTGGAGTTGCGAAGTTTGGAGATTCCTGATTTAAAATATAAACCATAGATAGAAGTTAGTGGAAAGTGAAGTTATGAATTACAGCCGAATCCTTTTTTCTAGAGAATAAAATAGTATCTAATCAATAGCTTGGAATGTAATATAGAGTGTAGTGGCTAGATTGTTAACTGGAACTAAATATTCCAATCACAATCAGTTGGCTTCCAATGGACTGACTCCAAGTTCAATTAAAGTACTGTTTGTGACCTTAAGTGCCATTTATAATGTAAGGAATGAGGGAGTCACCTGTCTCTCAGCATATTCAATAGCTTAATATCTTCAGTAGATAGCCTTCTGCAGATAAATTCTGAGGGAAACAAGTCAGGAGAAAAGGAGGGGATGTTTAATATGGATATATCCCAGTTGGAGAAAGTTTCCTGAGGTTGTCTTTCTGGAACCCAATTAGTTGTCCTGTTGGTACCTGGTAGGCATTTTTTTCATGATGCCCAGACTTTTAAGGCTTAATTTTAGTTAGCTTTTCGTTGAATGTTTAAATATCTTGCTGTTTCTTGTCTTTGCTTTTTATTGTTTCCTGCATTGTAATAACTTCAGTATTTTCCATTTATATAACTGTTGCTAGATTTTTTTTGCTTAAGTATCATATTATACGTTACCTGTATTTTTATAATACTAATAGACTGACTAGTTTTCTTATGTCAGTAGAGGAACATGAGGATCTGGAAGGAAGGATTGTAGAACAAAGACTCCTAATAAACTGTCTATTTCATTGGTGTTTATCTTCTAAACTTTAGAAGATGATTAGCATTCTTATGAAGCTTCTCAAGGAGGCAATTGGTGGGTGCTTTCTGATCCCAGAATATGAATCAATATAGCCTTGCAGAGGACATACTGGCTTTTTATAAAGACAAGAAAAACAGTAGCAAAACTGGGTAAGAATGTTCAAGATACTTTTATTTGAAAGCTGTTGAGCATAACCTTGTTTTGCAGATCATTTTATCTGCAATATTGAAGGAAAAAAGATTATGGACAAATCTTGTAATGTCATACTGTTCCTGTTGTAGGTTTGTTATATTTAAACCAACTTTGAAGCTAGTTTAGTTATAATTAAGGCCTGCTTCCTACAACAGATTTAAGGCTGGGATGCATTGGGACTTCAGATTTTAATGAATCCCCCCCCCACTACTCCTTTTAATGCCTCCAGAACTGTTTGTTACTCATATTTCAACAGTGTAGTAACCAACATTTACTTTAGTGTAAGCTCCAAAGTGAGATTGCTTGGAATTAAAAAACAAAACAATCCTCAGTTTCTCCTAAAATCAAAGGAGAAAAAGCTTGGGAAATCTCTATCGTACCCATTTGAATGCCTTGGCTTCATCTATTGTAGTTGTGGCCTTCATTCACCCAAAAAGGTAAGTATGGCTATCAGCCCCAAGATTGCTGTGGTAAGCTGTAGATAATTGTTAACATGGGTTGGATAAACAAGTCTGGGGATATGGGTTACATGCAACAACAGCTGTATACAATTCATTAGAAATTAAAGCAGGTTTCGGTTGTATTATTGTGCAGATTATCTGAGAATTTGCAGATAGAGATGCCATATATCTACCTGCATAATTAATGTCTTCTGTAGCATTTCTCATAATAACAAACGTTTGTGCCATTATTAATTGACAAAAGCTATTGCCTTAAATGGACTATTAGGCTCTGAAATATAAAGCAGAAAAATGAGAATAGTGGGGTAAATGGATAAGAGAGCTGTTGAGAATGCTTGTTGATGTATTTTTTCTTTTGCTTGTCTCCATGAAGACATATTTGGGTTTTTACATTATGGCAATGGTGTTTAAAGAGAAGGAAGGTTGCTGAATATTTTATTGCCTCAAAACCCATTTAGGTGGTTACGTTAAAGCAAAGCCGCATAATTACAGAAAACTGCTGTTATGGGGGAATTGGTTGGCTGGTTGGTTTAATCCCCCCCTCCACTAGAAAACTAGATACTATTTTTTGGGATGATGCAGACATCACTAACAACGTATCAGAAAGTCTTAGATTTATTGAAGGAATTTTGATTTTCATTTTGGTTTTAGAAAGAGAAATATATTTGGATCAGCTTTAGCAAAAGAGTTCATTCCAACATGTTACATTTGAAATGAATTTTTAAAAATTTAGAAAATCCAAGGATTTTGTTTATTTTCTGAAATATTTTTGTCCCATGTGCACTTTTGTTTATTAAAAATGAAAATGGTTAATCCCCCATTCAATATTACCATATTCTATGAATCCTTTAGAAATGATGTAATTTCCATTACTTTTTAGATAGAATTTTCAGGGGTACAGAGATGAGGTTGTGGAAACAGTCTTGAGATACATAATATGCTTGACAAGCTGAG
>JANHFN010007033.1:114039-126968 GCA_032468175.1 Toxicocalamus goodenoughensis
TATTCTATTCTATTCTATTCTATTCTATTCTATTCTATTCTATTCTATTCTATTCTATTCTATTCTATTCTATGTATCATTGAATTGAAGGAGGTTTTTTTTCAGGACATCTGCACAAATTGGATTGGAGTTGCAAGTAGTCCTTGACTTACAATCGTTCATTTAGTGACTGTTCAGATTAGCAGTGGCACTGGGAAACAAAGTGACTTATACTGTTTTTCATACTTCGGATCGTTGGCGCATCTCCATGGTCACGTGATGAACATTTGGATGCTTGGCCACTGGCTCATATTTATGATGGTTGCAGTGTCCGGGGTCATGCGGTTCCCTTTTGCGACATCCTGACAATAGGGAAGCCAGATTCACTTAACAACCCTGTTACTACCTTAACAACAGCAGTGATTCACTTAACAACTATGGCAAGAAAGGTCGTAAAATAGGACAACATTCATTTAACAACTGTCTCACTTAGCAACAGAAATTTTGGACTCAATTGTGGTCATAAGTTGAGGACTATCTTGTACTAATCTAATGTCTAGATCAAATACTAAAATCTCTCAAATACTGCATAGCATTAAAGCGGTCATGGGTCTCACCAAAAGAGGACAAAAGGTGAAGCAGACTTGGTTTGACCCGATTAATCTCCAGGGTTGCAAATAATTACAACAGTCCAAACTCAATGAACTGCAATAATTCAGTATATTTATTTATTCATTGTTAAATTTATTTGCCCTCCATCTCGTTTTGAAGCAACTTGGCACGGCTTGTAGCACAAAAGCATTAAAATAATTAGAAATAAATATTCCTAACACAACAAAACAAAAGTACCATCAAAGTATATAGGACCAGAGTGGGGAAAACTGACTTACTCAGTATGCTTGAAACACTCCATTAGCTTAAGTTTCTTTATCTTTAAACTGGACTTGGATCAAATAGCGTTTCAAAGAGGGAAAAACTTCAAAAGAATGTCCCTCAGGGAGGCAGGACGTATCAACCAAATGCAAGTGTCTCTGGCATGCAGTGCAACAGATGCATTTTAGAACTATTTGTAATGTTGCATATATGATCACACACAGGCAAAGACAGCCGGCGTCCAGTATCCTACTATTACATTTTGCAACACTTGTTCTTCTATTTACTTGGAACACCCATCAGTCCTGAAATTCCAAGCTATTGCATCAGAACACTTCCATATTGCAAATGTGACAGATAAAAGTATAACGTTTAATAAATATGAAGATATGAGGACTATTTATATAAAATAAATTTGAAGAATATGAGAATTTTTGAGAAAATTGAATAGAAAATATGGAATGGAATGATATGAAATCAAATGCGAAAGATGAATATGTAACCCAGGTCATGTTTGTATGGAAATGTTAAAACCTGGAACTATGCTGTTCACTGAAAGAGATTTTTTGAAATATAAAAAATAAAAAACTCTTTACAAAAAAAAAAGAATACTTCCATATTGTCACTTCAAGTGCATCAATTCAAATTTAAAGTTTAGGTCAATTGGGGGGAAAAAGATTTGAGTGTAATCTGGATGAAAGAATAATTATTTCGATATTTAAAGCTGGGAATGCCAGGGAATTTATCAAATACGATCCCCTTGGGTAGTGAATGAAGCATAGTTCATATAAAATATTAATTGGTTGGTTTTCTTAGCTGATATGTGTAAGAACTAAAGAAAGTCGTGTTGCAATCCCCTGAAGGTTTGAAATTCATCTGTCAGAGTAGGAGTGAGAAATCCCCCTTGATTTTCATTTTCTCCTGTTGATTCATTATTTCTCCAGAACAATTGAGACAAACTGCTTGAAGCAAAGTCAATGGGGAAGCCAGGTTCACTTAACAACCATGTTACTAAACTGACAACTGCAGTTATTCTCTCAGCAAGAAAACCAAAAAGTGGCACAAAACTCACTTAATAGCTATCTCACTTAGCAACAGAAATGGGCTCAATTGTGGTCCTAAGTAAAGGACTAACTGTAAAGAGTTCTATTTTAGAAATGTACTCTGGTAAACAAAGCAAAAATAATGACCAACCTTTCTTAATAACCTAAAGGCAATGTATGTATTGAAGAGAATACTTGTAGTTCAGGGTTGAACTGTGGGGTCTTGGTGCTCTCTGAGCTGGTGGTTTTCTTGCTAGCACTGATGATATTACCTAGTTTGGTAATGAAATGTCTGCAGGAAAACCACCCAACTCAGATAGTACTAAGGAATCCATAATCAAAGTTGCCTTTAGACCAGGAGTGGGATTCAACTGGTGCTACTACCGGTCGCTGAGAGTGCTGCGTGCGCGTGTACAGCATTTGCACAATGGCACCCGGATAGCTGACAAGCACTGCGCGCGGGTGGGCAGCATTTGAAAATCCTCTTCTTTCCTGCTTTTTCAGCCTCAGCTGTGCCGCGCAAAGCAGCTGAGGTTGAAAAAGCAGGAAATAAAGGACAGCCAAGAGCCCAGGCGGGTAGGTGGGCCAAACAGATGTCCCAGCGAACCGGTTCTGTGTCTGCTGATCCTCAGAGCTACTGGTTCTATAGAACTGGGCCGAACCGGTAACATCTCACTCCTGCTTTGGACCAAGATATTTCCTCAACAGATTCTGAAAAATATCCCAGACAAATAACTGGGGTGAGGGGGAATGTAGCAATAGTGATTTGTCTGCTGGATCAAGAAATATTATTAAGAGTGATCAAACATTTTGAATGCACATGTCCATATGATTTTCTCATCTTGTGGGAAATGTTTTTTGGACCAAAGATCCCATAAAGAAATATACTTTTAGCTTCCTCTTAAGCCATTCCCATCATATAATTTCTTTTGGCCTGGGAAAATTTTGGCAGAAAACACAGTAGCAATATAACACAACTCTAATCTGAATCAAATCCTAATGCTTACACAAGTACCTATATTGAAATGCTTTTTAAATAATGGCCAGCAGAGATGCATGTTTCCTAACATAAAGTAAACATTATAAATAAAGGAGGCTTTTCTTTTGAAACCATATAATACATTTTGACTTTCATCCTGATTTGTCAAACCAGTTACTCAAGCCGGGTTGGTGGAACTTCTTCAACAGATTTCACTGGATGTCTTAATGTTCAAGATGAATTGATTTTGGGTGGTTTGCTACATGTTGTCTCTAGTCTTCTTGGGGAAAAAATCCCATCAGAAATGAAGTACTTTAAAACTATTATGTTCTGTTGCAGGTAACTTTCATTGATTGTGAGGGGGCATGCATAAGCACACCAACGTGCCTGTCCTATTGTTTCTTTTATTTTTCTTTTCATGTATTCATAACTATGTTTATTCTTATACCTATTATCTTGTAAGTGATTGACAAATCAAATTAAAATAAAAAATAAAAATGATTTGCAAGAGTTTTATAGCTCCAAGAAAATGAGGCTGGGACTTTAAAAAAAACTATGTTTAAACATAGGATGAACCTATATGTAAACATAGAATGTATAGTAAGAATGTCTATTGGAAATTTTAAATTATCTTCAATCCAATCTAGACAATATTACTAAGGACTTTTCCTCAATAGAGTCTGTGTGAATCTAGGGATAAATCATCTCAAATTCTATGGATGAATCATTTCAGATTCCATCTTTATATTTTAGTGTTCAGAGAAGATAAGAGAAGTATGGGGGGGCGGGGAGAATGGTGAAAAAATACCTTGCTGTTAATCCAGTAGGGATTGTTAATCCTGATTTATTAAAGAAGTTAAACTATGTCTAACACATGAGGGATATTTCTGATTCTTGCTGTTCCTCACAAAAGCGATTTCAAGTAGAACTTTGAAATATTTGTTCAAGGTGACATGCAAACTTCTGCCCGTTAACTCAGAAATGAGGACTGGTGAATTTATGTTCAGCTTTTTGCAATCTTTCTCCTTTTCCTTCTGTCCTGGCCACTTTTTACAGAGGCATGATAGAGAACGTCTTAACAAACTGCATCACTGTCTGGTTTGGTGGCAGCAGTGCCTCAGATAGAAAGTCCATACAGAGAGTGGTAAGAACAGCCGAGAAGATCATAGGAAGCTCACTTCCTGTCATTCAAGATACTGCTTAAAAGCGCTATGGGCTTAGAGCTCAAAGCATTGTTAGAGAACCCACAAATGCACTTCACAGTCTGTTTCTGGGGTTCCCCTTTGGGAAGAGGTTTTGAAGTATTTCTAGCAGGACTAACCAGTTCTGTAACAGCTTCTGTTCCCTATGCCATCTATCTGGTAAACTCACAAGATTCATTTTTCTCATCATGTGCAGGTATACATCTGAACTAGACTGTATTTATCTGTATTTATTTATTCTGTTATATTATGTAGTGTCTATTGAAGGTAGTGACCCTTTGAGAGCTGTATGCCACGAAATTTCACTTTAATGTATGTTGATTAGTCTACATTCAAAGTGACAATAAAGTTATAAAGTTAAAGTTAAGTTAATCTTACTTGTGAGTAAGTACACTGCCAACTGAATAATGGGGCTTATTTGGAGTAACTGTGCATCAGATTCAGCTACCAAATCTTGTTTCATTAATTATATTACTCATTGCAAGGTCTCTTAGCATCTCATTTCTTGTTAGGTCTTGCATTTGGGTTAGGTCATGTGTCACATAGAGTTTACCATTACGGATTTTGGAGTCTGCTGGATTTTATTTCAAGTGTTGTAAGGGTTCACACTATATATAGCCAGTCCTATCTTGTTTCTTTTTTTTGCTGTTGCTGTTTTAAGACCATCTATTAATAGTACAAGCAGCATGGAGTAACAGAACCAAGAAAGTTGTTTTGTATATCAAGTGTTATATAGCCAAGGAATGAGTGCAATGTTTTGGATTCTATTCCAAAAAATATTTTGGATCAAATCCAAAATTCTCACTCAGGGCACAAAGGACCAAGCTCAAATTATGATATTCTGGACATATTATGCAAAAAGTAGCCCTCTGAAGAAGTCTATAATTTTGGGAAAGGAAAGAGAAAAATAGATGATCAGTAGCCAGTGCATGGAGATATTTATAGCAGTGATGGGTTCACTGGTGCAAGATCTGAAGACCAGTTTGGGGACCCAATTCCTAGAGAAAATCTATGCATATGTGTATTGTTAGATGCTTACACCAACCTGATAGCATGCAATCAACCTGTTTGCAACTCTTTAAAATAACTCAGTATTTCCCCAGGACCCATGTGGCTGCTACAGAGGACTGTTATGAGGTTCCTAAAGAAGATATGGGTGCTTTAAAGAGTTGCAGACTGGTGCTAAGTTTACTTTTCCACATGCTCTGAAGCACCTAGATATTTAGAAATACCTTCCCATTCCCCCTTCAGGACTTCTATACATATGCCTTTGAGAAATATTGAATCATCATCATCTTCTTCTTTTAATAAACCCATAATTCCTTACATGGTGGAGTCTGGGCAACTGAATGGAGTTGTTTACTGGCCAGATACCCTTCCTGTCACTAATGAGGAGTTTTATGTAGCAGATAAATTCTCATTGTGCCCAGAGAGTGAAATATCTGCCTCTACCTAGGATTGAACTCACAGCCTCCTGATTGTGAGGTGAGACTCCACCTCTAGGCCACTGCACCACTCTTTGAGAAATATTGTATCATCTGGAGTATTTCCTTTTGAAATCCTATTTTGACCAAATTCCTGTATTTCCTCATGCATGTTTGTGCCACTGGTATATTTAAAGGAAGATACACTGTTCTATGTACTTGCCTGAGTTGTCATATTCACAAATATTGTCAACTATTAAGCATGGAAAGGAAAGAAAGAGACACCATCAACTGAAAGTAGAGGCACTATGGATTAGTCCTTGACTTATCATTAAGCAGTTTGGTCATCAAGTGAAGCATCATATGGCAACACCTGATTTTGCTGTCTTTTTTCCTGTGGTCATTATGTGATTCACTGTGGTCATTAAGTGAGATATCATGTCCCTGAAACTTGCAACATTCCCTGCCAGCTTCTCTATGTGGGATGATTGCCAACTGTCCAAATCATTATCAATTAACCAAGGGAATGCTGGGACAATCATGTGATTATATAGTAAGTCCCTTGTTTCAGCACTGTTGTAGTTTTGAATGGTCAGTAAATGAATGGTTGTAAGTTAAGGAGTTCCTGTATGGTACTGTGCTAATAACTAGCTTTGCATTTTTTAAACAGGATAGATTCCTCATCAAAATGATTGCACTGCCGACAATCAGTTTACTCAGACAAATTGATTAATGTCGTGTTCAGTTTCTGAAATGACTCTTCTTTGCAAAGAATTCTCTTTTATTACTGTATGTTCATGATACTTTGAGGGTTTTTTTCTTTTCAACTTCTTGGTGGTGTTTTTGAACGTATAGTACTTTATTGTGGAATATGGCAGAAGATGGTACTGCTGGTCTTAGTTTTCTGTTTTAACATCTTCCAGCGCTTTGCAATTTCCCTTGTTGTCCTTGTTTTCTGATGTGAAAAAGCTGAATGGAAGAATTTCCTGCACATTGCCTTCCCTTAAGATTTAACTGAAACATCGAAAGCCAAGGAGCCTTCAGACATTAGAAGGATGACTGAACAAATTTTCAGGCCACCCCATTGATGACTAAGTTCATGAATGCCAAATTGTGCCCATGGGGATTTTATTTTTAAATTCTTCATCTTTGAAAGCAATTTCAAAGCAAGCTAAGCTCTCTTTCCCTGAATTGAAGGTGAATTGGTAGAAAATGTTATGAAGATGTTTTCCCTTTGTCAACCAAAGGAATTCTATGAAGTCCTGGATCAATGAAAGATTCCCTCATAGTGCTTCGAGATATTTCAGTCAAAATTCTCACCATCCCTGATTATTGGCTAATGAGAGGCTAAGAGTGATGGTCCAATACCATCTGGAAGGCATCAGGTTGTCCTAACTTAGAGGTCACCACTGTGGGGAAATAACCAAGGAGCAGAATAGGCCATAATACAGTTTATAGAAGCAAGAATTCATATAAATCAATTAAAGTAATCCTTGATGACATGGGCCTTTTAAAGTCTTTTAATACTGTTATTTTGGATTTCCCGTTTTGCAATGTTAATTGCTTTCCCACAAGAAAATAAGGAGAGCAGAGCCAGTGTTCTGGTTTTATTGAGCATGGCCAGTGGTTTGAATTGTCCAACAAATTGCACCTTACATGACCTGGGATTCATCTTCATGTCCTGCCTACCCCAGCACAAAGTAAACCCACTAAGACAGGAATCAACACACACCCTTGTTTTGGTAGCCACCTACACCTCTCCTTGTTCCATGGCAAAATTGTGTTTTCTACTTACCTTGAATTTCTGATCACTTGTCTCTTGGTCCATGGCATCCCGGGCTCTATACAGATTACTTCCCACCATCTTCTGAAGGGTCTTTTTCATAATGGAGAGATGAGATGCTTTATGATAAGTGGGCGGAGCATTTGGCGACCCAAAACAAATGTGCTTCAGAATTGGTTACTTTTCTATATCTTGTGAGAATAACTTCTCACATTGATAAGAGTGATGTTTACCAAAACAAGACATGTATACGGAGCTTCTCAGTCATCCTGGTTATGATTGTCCCAAATGTGCTTTTTCAAGAAGCAACTGGATTTTCCTTGAAGGCGTTTTGCTTCTCAGAACTGGAGAAGTTTCGTGGATGAGAAGTGAAACATCTTCAAGGAAAAACAAAGGAAGTCCAGTTATCTCTTGAAAAAGCACCTTTGAGACTAAACAAGGAAGGTCTCATAAAAGAGGCAAATTTCCAATTATTTGTAACTAAAAAGAGGAAGTATGGGACAGCTTTAACACTCTAAATTGTGTGTGCTTGTGTGTTTGCGTGTGACTTGTAAGTTGAATCCTCATTGGAATACTTGTAACTTTAAGCCTCCTTTCAATAAATACTCTAATGAGTATCTTAGATTCTTGGTCTTTGGGTCAACTATTTCCATCTTAGACTGCAAAGCAGGAAGCTGATCCCTCAGTTGTTTTACTGAGTGACCCATTTAGTGCTTCTATTAAGCCCTAGAGCAGAATTTACAATTCTCTTTTTGGTTTTTACAGATGCATTGTGAGAGGTTTATATGCATCCTGAGAATTCTCGGAACAACCCTCTTTGGAGTATCTCTCCTGCTTGGAATTTCAGCTGCTTATATTGTGGGCTACCAGTTTATCCAAACAGACAACTATTATTTCTCCTTTGGACTCTATGGTGCTATTTTGGCATCCCACCTTATCATCCAAAGCTTATTTGCCTTTCTTGAGCACCGTAAAATGCGCCGATCTCTGGAGACACCAATCAAGCTGAACAAAACTGTTGCCCTCTGCATTGCTGCCTATCAAGAAGACCCAGACTACTTAAAAAAATGTTTACTTTCCGTGAAGAGGCTCACGTACCCTGGAATTAAGTTGATTATGGTAATCGATGGGAATTCTGAAGATGATGTTTACATGATGGACATTTTTAGTGAAATCATGGGCAGGGATAAATCTGCGACTTACATCTGGAGGAATAACTTTCATCAGAGAGGCCCCAATGAGACTGAAGAGTCCCACAGAGAAAGCATGCAACACGTCACTCAGCTGGTCCTGTCCAACAAGAGTGTCTGCATCATGCAAAAATGGGGTGGAAAAAGGGAAGTCATGTACACAGCCTTCAAAGCGCTGGGGAGAAGTGTGGATTATGTGCAGGTAGGTCTATAACATTCTCCTTCGTTGCCAAATAAAACAGGCATCCCAAGAAAGTCAGTCTTGTATATTTTGAGCTGCATGCAGCCCAACCCATCCTGCCCCTTATGCAAACAGTGTGCCTCTTTCTCTCTCTGTTGGAAAGCAGCAGAGCCGTTGAAAAAGCTGGGCTTCTTCAAATAGTTAAGAGGATCAGATGGTACATAAGGAACAGTGATGAGGATTCAGACAGGGAGGGTGAAAGCTTGCCATCAGGTGCTGTGATGATGATAATTACTTACTTAATTTAGAAAGAAAGAGACTCTGGGGCATCTGATTCCACATTGCCTCAGTAGCTTCCCCGAAGGGTTTTTTTTCAAGGTAGCAGAAGGGGACACAACTCTACCAGGTGTCTCACAAGCCGCATTATTCCCTGTTCCAGACAGCAGGCCATGAACTGTGGTCAGGGAAGCGTTTCCGCCTGTAGTTGCTTGGATTTGATTACGTTCCATTGCTAAGCTGGCATAGACCTCAACAGAGTCTGTGGCACTGCGAACAAACCCTGGTTTCCAGTTTCTAAAGAACTTCTACCCAAGCCACCTGTTTGTGTTGGTAGCCATATTGCAAAGATTATTGTTTAGTTGCTCTTAAAGATTAAACATTAGCAAACATGGCTGCATAGCGCAAACCTCTACTTCAGCCAGTAGCTAAGTATTCGGTCAGCAAAAAAAGCAAGGGGCGTTCTCCCCTTTTCCATGGGCCTTATTGGTTGAGTTCACACAGCTCAGCTCAGCTATGATATGGGTTGTTATCAGTGGTAGGATTCAAAGATTTTTACCACCAGTTCAGTGGCCATAGCTTGGTGGGCGTGCTTTACACACATGCACATACTTTGCGTGCACACACACACCAAATGTGCACTTTGCACAGGCGCAGAAGCATTTGCATAGGCACAGAGGCGTTCCAGCTCACCTCCTGCAAGCCTGCAGTCTCCTGGTTGCTTCTGCAGCTGCTGCGCAGCACTCTGCTGTCCCACGCAAATCAGCTGCATTTCAAAAGCAGAGGATAAAGGTGAGTATGGGAGCCCAGGCAGGTGGGTGGGCCCAACAGCAGAGTGGCATAAAGAACCGGTTCAGTCTCCCCTGCTCATTGGTGCTACCGGCTCGGCAGAACCGGGCCAAACCAGTAGAATACCACCACTGGTTGTTCTAATATGGGTGTTAACATGCTGTGCAAAGTCAGTCAGAGTGCTTTTTAATTGTTGCTTTATTGTTTAGTGGCTCCATAGTTAAGATGCTGTGGCTGGTTGGATGAAAAGCCAGCAACCCAGGTTCGAATCCCAAGTGCCACATGACGGGGTGAGCTCCCATCCTCGCCCAGCTCCTGCCAACCTAGCAGTGTGAAAGCATGCAAATGAAAATAGATAAATAGGTACCACTTTGGTGGAAAGGTAACAATGCTCATGTTGGCCTCATGACTGGAGAAATTAATGAAATAGAGATGAGCACCATGTCCTATAGTTGACAACAACTAGGGGAATAAAATCCGCAGGGACTCCTATTGCTTAGTACGATGGGAACTCAACCCAATATGGTTTACTTGCTAAACCAGGTGTGCAGGTATTTTTCTTCATTAAATACTGCACGGCACATAAGTATCATTTGTTATAGCAGGGGCATGCAATGGAAGTAGCCAGAGCAAAACTAAATTTGATTTCATTTCAGTTGCAATGCAGTGGCAATGAATCACAACTCATTAGAGACAATATGATTATTTTCTAGCTGTGGGCTTCCTCTTCACACTAAATATGGCAATTTGCTGTTTGAGATTTCTTGAGGGCTGCACCAACATTTATGGAGGCCCTAATGTGGCCCTAAGGTCTCAAATTAAATACTTCACAATAATTGTGGTCTCTGAGCTACTGTACAGACACAGTATTTGGTTTGAGGCTGCCTTCTACTGGCTAGTCAGTTTAAAGATGAAAAACTGTAAGAAGAAAGAATAGGATTTTACTCTAGGTAGTATGCAGTAAAATAGTGAAACTGTGCCCAACTATAGGTAGTATGTGGTCAACATAGTGAGAAATATCCCTATCAAGCAACCTGTCTACAGGTAATCTTTGACTTACAATAGTAACTTGACTTATTATCTTGGGGCTAATTATGATCTGGATTTAAAGTTCCAACCTTTAATCTCTTATCCACAGTCACACAACCAAACTTTGGGTGCTTAGTACGATGGCTACATTTATGGTTGTTTGCACCATCCCATGGAAATGTGACTGAATTTTATGACAGTTTTGCCCAAAACCAGCACTTATTTCCACCTTTGAGCAAAACCGTGTCTGTAGCAAACCATCAGTTCTCTTAGTGATTATATTGATCCAGTTAACAACTGCTGCAAAAAAAAGTTAGTCACATAACTGGCCCATTTTATGACCAAGATGGCCAGATTCCAGTATGGTTGTAAGTTGAAGATTACCTGTATAACACCCTAACCACATTTATAAATTTGGATCAAGTAAATTTGCATATGTTTTGTAACTTATTACAGAGCACTAGGTTATGTGCTACAGGACTCCTAAATGAAAATTTGTTTATTCTTTCATTTAGGTGGTCATATAATTTCTTATTTTAAATTGACATTCTGTTAGCCAAATATAGAATGAAATCACCATCAATAGACACTTTATATAATACTAGGAGTCACTTTTTAAGAAAAATACCTCCAATATTTTTATAGGAGATGGGAAATATGAACCTACACTAAGAATCTTAGTATGTCAAGATTGCAGTTTACTTTTGTAATTACTACTTTGTCTAGAATTACCATTTCTTCTGTTTGCATAGAAGTTTACTTCTCAATATTTACTGCTGAGAACACAAGCAGGAGGAAAACATTTTGCTCATTTCTTGCTTTTTGGCTTCTCAAAAAACATCTGATTGGCTACTGTGGAAATAGAAGTGTGAATGGATGAGACTTTAGGCTGAGTTAGCAAAGTTTTTTTTTGCTCGGATATTTGATTTCCCTCACACCTTCCATCTGCTATCACAAGTAGAAGTTCAGATGCTCCACAGAACCAACAGGGGATAGTTTATATATTTTATTTTTTATATATTTATACTCCACCTTTATTATTTTGATGTAAGGTGGTGAACATATTTAATACTACTACCCCTTATTTTCCTGTAAGGTTTGTTGGGTTGAGAGTAACTGGTCCAAAGCCATGCAGTTGGCTTTCGTGACTAAGGTGGGACTAGAACTCACAGTCTTCTGGTGATTGGTTGAAACTTCACCTAGCCAACTTTCAGGCCTAAAATGGAACTAGAACTCACCCTCTCCTAGTTTCTAGGCTAGTGCCTTAACCACTAGATCAAACAGGCGGATGAGCTAAAGGTGTGAGATGCAAAATAGGCTACCAAATCTGGCTGATAAACACCCAAGATTCCAGGCCATTGTTATCTAATATTAAGAATGCATTTCTCTCTGTCTATCTTTTTTTTCCTACTGTCTTTTTTTTTCCCCAAGAAAAATAATAATCATCAAGCACATTTCTTTTTTAAAAAGATAACAATAATCCCAGCTAGGAGCTGAAAGCTTAGTTCATTCTTTGAGCATCTCAGAGGCGCTCTTATGGGAACATATGGTTTTACGTCTCAAAAGAGAAACTCAAAAGTTTTGGCAGCGTCCATGAAAATGGAAAGTTTGTAGTCCTATAAAAACTTGTTAAGAAGCAAGGAGGGAAAGAGGGTTGGGTCAGGAAGATGGGAGGGTGGGGGGAAGCCTAGAAATACAAACAAGACAAGTCCTTCAGCCAAGTTCTTTGGCTTCAGCCTCCACAGCTGCATTACCTCACTCAAGGCAAAAGCCTTGTATTTAAAGCCTTGGTGATACTGTTCGCTTAAAAATGAATTAGGCCAGGCCAACTCCCCAATTCTAAAAAACAAGCTTCAGGCGGCGATTATCTGTCAGCTGGGCTATATCTAGTAGACATCTCCACCCATGCAATATCCCTCAAAAATGAAGCGCTGGTGATGTGGGGGAAAGCTTATCCCCCCCAACTATATTTTACTCATGCAAGCTACTTGTATGTCAGTGTATTTGTATTCTTGATACCCTCTTCTATCCATCCATCCATCCATCTATCTATTTATCTATCTATCTGTCTATCTGATATCTTCTTCTCTCTCTCTATCAATCAATCTATCAATCTATCAATCTATCTATCTATCTATCTATCTATCTATCTATCTATCTATCTATCTATCTATCTATCTA
>JANHFN010007035.1:8495-25254 GCA_032468175.1 Toxicocalamus goodenoughensis
TAAACTATTATAAAAGTCTGACTCACAGATGAACACAATACAGAAGCCTGATGATGGCAGATGAGATTCTGCCGAAAAGTTGCTACAACTTTAAAAGCACAACTACAATGATGTGGGATAATGCCCGAACAAAGCTGAAGAGCGCACATGTAAGTACCCGCGAAAACTTAAGAAAACATATATATGTATGTATATGTATATGTATATATATATGTATGTGTATATATATATATTCCCCCTAAATATAATACTGCTGATAGAGTAATGACTAACAATATATTACTAGACATGGTTTCTCAAAAGAAATTTCAAGAAACTTCCAAACAACTGTGTTGACAATTGAAATCTAAACTGATAAATCAGAAACTCCTGTTTCAAAATATGCTTTTCAAACTCTAGTGCCAGAGAGACAAATTTCATGTGGCCTTAACAATATGAATTAACAGATTTGTGACACTGAACAAGATCAATTCAAGACCAGAAGGGCATTTTTAGATATTTACTGAGATCTATGGTCCTGCAAAGTTTCCTTTCCATTCTTTGGTGCTTTTCTCTGAAAATAAGACCCCGTCTTACTTTCTTTTGCGCCCCAAAATAAGCATGATGGCTTGTTTTCGGGGAAACAAGATTTCAGGGTGATCGGACAGGCTGGGCACCCTGCCCCTTGGTACACACACAAGTGCTGGCAAGTGCATGGAGACCAATGGTATATAGCAGCTGCTGCAGCCTGCTAGTCCCTTACTTGGCACACTCTGAAGCTGCGCAGAGCAGAAGGTACAGAGCAGAAGGCAGGCGATCCTGACATGCGGAGTGGAAGGCAGGCGAATCCAGTGTGCCACATGTGCTGCAGGCAAGCCAAGAGATGTGAAGACGAGCCTCCTGCGGCCACCCGTCACTCTGTCCCACCGCTGCTTGGCTTTCCCAAGGCCTGCACATCCAGATTGCCTGCCTCTCCTCCGCGCCTCTGCCTCTGTGTGTTGCCAGTATCACCGTGCAAACATGAGCTTCGTGCAAAGATGCCACTCTGGCCCACTGCCGCTCGGCTTTCCGATGGCCTGCACGGTGCATCCGGATCACTTGCCTTCCCCCCACACGTATGTCTCTGTCTGCTGCCAGTGTTGCCACACGAACACAAGCCTCCAGCAGCCAGTATGTTTTGGAATATTCCATATAGATTTTTTTTTTTCAAGAAACTAAAGCTAGCAAAAATTGCATCAGCCAACTTACTCTATTTCCTAAACTGATCTTGTATACATTGACAACTAATATATATATTAGTAGTCCATGTATAAAAGATCAAAATGCTAAAGCATGTCCACCTGTTTTTGTCGTTTGCTCAGCCTCTATGTGAGGAAAGAATTTCGACTGGTATAACAAATGTTAAAAATAAAATAATAAACATATGATAAATGTACTAAAACTGGGCAGTTACCAAGCTGCTTAGCAACTTGGGAACTGTATATTCTATTTAACATAGAAAATGTGTGTGGGTGTAATGTTGTAAATATTGTAGTTAATGCTATATTAGATTCTCTAAATTAGTATTCTACTAGCTGATGTTCTCTTAATTTATTGGGTTGCAAATTCCCGTCATCCCAGAACAATACTAGTATTATTATTTAAGAAATCCAGAGGATGCAACATTGAAGTTTAAATACAGTCTGATTAAAATGAAATATAATTATGTGACAAATGATTTATGAATTTCTGAAAAATCTCAGCATCATAAAAACTGACATTCTTAAGACACCATAAATTACATTAACAATTACCACTGAGTTATTTGTGGGAAAATAAACTGGTTTAGTTTTCCAAAAGAGAGTCTTTCAAAAGAATTCTCATTCTTTATGGTGACCTGGTAGTTAGAATGCAGTATTGCAGTCTGACTCTGCCCACATCAGGAGTTTGATCCTAATTGGTTCAAGGTTGACTCAACCTTCCATCCTTCCAAGGTTGGTAAAATGAGGACCCAGATTGTTGGGGGCAATATGCTGATTCTGTAAACGCCTTAGAGAGGGCTATAAAGCAATATATAAGTCTAAGTGCTATTACTATTTTCATTTTTATCCTGCAGGAAATAATAATTAGTCTGTTTGATTTTCTTCTACTAACAGCACAAGAAGGACACTCTAATGGCTACATCCAGAAATGCAGTACAAGCGATCCATTGCATCAAAGTGGTTTTACCATGGGGACTTCAGACAAAAAGAGCTGTCAGTTTTAGCCATGCCTGCTATAAAAATATATCATCAGATTTTGCTGCCAGAGCTCTTCCTGCAAATGCAGTGGGACTTCTTGGCCATACATATCTCTCAGATAATTACAGTAATGTCACCAAGAAAATTATTTCCAAGGTGGGGAGAAACTTGCACAACCAAAGGAATCATCCTTTGTGGTTGATTAAGGAACGTGTGAAAGACCACTTCTACAAGCAATACTTGGTACGGTCTCGGAACCCACTGTTTTCCGTGTATGATGATTTGTCTCCTGTGGTCACAGTAGAACAAAACTTTGATAGACTGCTTATTCCACAAGACCATCTGAGCAGGAAGAAAGGGGATAACTACTACTTAAATCATACTCACATGTTAAGAGCTCATACATCTGCCCACCAATGGGATTTGATACATGCTGGACTTGATGCATTTTTGGTTGTGGGAGATGTTTATCGTCGAGATCAGGTTGATAGCACCCATTATCCAATCTTCCATCAAATGGAAGGAGTACGACTCTTTTCCAGCCATGAAGTAAGTCTGATTTTCTCTGATCATTAAGATAAGCTTGAATTAAAATATTATCTAGAAAAGCTTTCTCCAGTTTTATAGTCTATCGGTTTCACCCTCTCAACTAATACTAATATTTGGCTATGGATTTTATATGTTTACCATACCTTCTACCCCAGAATTATAACTACATTTATATTTTAATATGGTATGCAGGTTATAAATTTAAACTATATATGTGAAGTCAGAAGTAGGTGAACTTTGGTGATCCTTAGATCAGAGATGGGCTGCTGCCGGTTCGCAGCAGTTCAGGCGAACCAGTAGTTAAGATTCTGCACAGTTCGGTGAACCAGCAAATCCCACCACAGGCTGGCCCCATCCCTGCTTGTTCTTCAGCCTCTTTTATGGGCTGTTTTCCAGCCATTTGGGGGCTGTTTTTGGCTGGGTTTTTGGCCATTTTCGGGCCATTTTCAGCCTGAAAAACAGCCTGAAAACGGCTTTGGAAATGGCCTGGAAAACCTCCAAAAAACAGGTCGAAAAATGGGTGGGGTGGGACCAGCCAGTGGTGGGATTAGCCCCAACCGGCTGAATCCTACCTCTGCCTTTGAGGCAAGTGGTCGGGAGGTGGGGCTAGGTGTGATGAGTGACATCGCTCATCCAGTCACATGACCAACCAGCCATGCCTACCCAGCCAGAGAAACGGTTGTTAAGTTATTCAAATCCCACCACTGCCTTAGATGCTTTTAACTGCACCTCCTATAAATTTAGTTCAGGATAGCCATGATGAGGAACTAAAGAGTCAATAATACTTAGAAGACTAAAAGTCTTCTATCCCAGAATTAGAACTACATTTATATTTTAATATTGTATGCAAATGCTTTATGAGAAATAACTTCCTCAGCAGTGTAAAACATGGAATGTACAGTATTTGATATATAACGTTGGCTGACTACTCTGATAATCAGCTTCTGTCTTGTGACAAAACCATTACATAGAACATTACATTGGCTAGGCTTATAATATGATTTGTTTCTTGGAGGACAAATATTTTTCCTCCTTATTAATTTCTTTAATGGAATCATGCAGTGATTTTGGCTTGATTAGATACAATGAACCATATACTCCTGGATCACATAGTCCTAATAGTTTATGCCAAGGAAATGGTCATAGTGTCTCTCATTTTGTCTTATTTCCAAATCCGTTCATTAGATGACTTTTCTCCTGAGAGTGATTGAGTTGTTATTGCTGTATATTAACATCTGATGTATTCTGAGGCAATTTTGTTAAGCACTTTGCTGGGCAAAGGTTCGTTTTTTAAAGAGGATTGCACAATTTACAGTTTATAATTATATTGCTGCTGTATGGCTTTTGGAAAGTAAACGGAGGGGTTAAACTTGTTACAAAAAATTATTGGAAACATTTAAAATGTGCAACTCTTATTTTATTTAAAGACCCTCTGCTTTCTCTCTTGATTATTTGAGGTTTGGAACACATTTGTCTAGTAAGTGCAGAGGTGGCATTCAGCAGGTTCTGACCAGTTCTGGAAAACCGGTAGCAGAAATTTTGAGTAGTTCAGAGAACCCGCAAATATCACCACTGACTGGAGATTTTACAGTATCCTTCCCCTGCCACGCCCACCAAGCCATGCCCACAGAACCAGTAGTAAAAAAAAATGAATCCCACCACTGTCACTTATCCCAGTGTTAGCCATTGTTTTTAAGTCATTGCATCAAACTATACTCTTGTGCATAGTGTCACTGGATTTGATTTTTAAGGAGGCTTTAAAGGGCTAACTTTCTGTTTACAATTCCACCATATCATAGTGAAACAGACAGGCAATTAAAAGACTGCTTGGGTGCCAGCTTTATAGCAGCCAATTACAAGCTTTGGAAAAGATAGGGATATGCTACAGAATGCTCTTTCAATCCATAACTAGTGCACAAACTTAATTGGCTGTTCATAATATTAGTATATAGTAAATGGGTAATATAGTAGTATGACTTTCCCAGAAGCATAGGCACAGAGGATCAGCCACAAACCAAGAATCCTACGGGTAGTCTTCGACTTACAACCATTTGCTTAGTGATCATTCAAAGTTACGGCATCACTGAAAAAAGTGACTTATGACCATTTTGCACACTCACCACCATTGCAGCATATCTGTGGTCATGTTATCAGCATTCAGATGCTTAGCAAGTGGCATGTATTCATGATGGTTGCAGTGTTCTGGAGTCATGTGATCACCTTCTTTGCGACCTTCTGACCAGCAAAGTCAATGGAGGAAGTCAGAGTCACTTAACAACTGTGTTACTAACTTAATAACTGAATGATTCACTTAACAATTGTGGCAAGAAAAGTTGCAAAATGGGACAAAACTCACTTAACAACTGTCTCGCTCAGAAGAGGAAATTTTGGGCACAATTGTGGTTATAACTCAAGAAATACCCATACTTCCCTTACACTGTAGTGTGTTATCCATTTTCAGTTTACAAAGAACTATGTGAAATTTAGAGTGGATGTAGGATATGATCAGGCTGAGCCAAGGGAGGGGTCTAACGCGTCATAAGTCATGAATCCTTGCATGCCCACAAGGGACCTAAGTCTATCCCACCTTGAATGCTTCACTTGTCTCCCATTCATTTCCCTTAACCGCTAGTTGGTCAGATTCTTGTAGAGAGCTTAAGCTTGCAATAAATCTTTATACTCATTTGAATTGCTTGGATCTCCTGATTTCCCCGGCGCTTGACATTGAACAGCCCTTGAAAGAGAGAATGACTTCAGATAGAGGATTTCCTCTTGACCCAATCTTTTCAAAGAGAGTATCTTCTTTTTCTGGCAAAGGTCCCAGTGGCATCCTTAACAAACCTTGATGATGTATAAATCAGAACAGGTGTGTGGTTATATGCCATCGTGCAAATGCCAGTCTTAGCATTTGCATCCTGACATTCAATACAAGAGTGAAAATCATAGTATTTACTGATGATGCCATACACAGGTCAGCCCCCATAGACTGATAGCCATTCTTAGTGCTGAGCTGCCATCATCTGCTTCTGCAGCATACAAAAGGACAGACCCAATTCCCAAACACCTCTGGAGCATCTCCAAAGAAGACGGGATATGAATCCTTTTTTTAACCACCTGTCAGGAAAACTGGCTGCTGCTTTACCCCATCTCTTTCACGGTTCAGCAGCGGAACAATGGTGCAGAAGAGTGGTGGGATTCAATTTTTTTTACTACCGGTTCTGTGGGTGTGGCTTGGTGGGCGTGGCAGGGGAAGGATGCTGTAAAATCTCCAGTCAGAGGTGGCATTTGCCGGTTCTCCAAACTACTCAAAATTTCCGCTACTGGTTCTCCAGAACTGGTAAGAACCTGCTGAATTCCACCTCTGAACTCATGGCAGAATGAAAGGGTGTGATCTAAGTAAAACCAGAACTAATTTCTAACATAGTAATAACTTCTTAGAGAAAAAGAATTATGATAATTTTGTCCTGGATCTGGTAGCTTTTTTCTTATTCCTTTAAAAATGGGAATTGCCAACTCTGAATTTATAGACAGTACTAGATGGTGATAGTTCACAATGTTTTTTCTTCACATCTGGTAATATATTTTAGCTGAACATCTCATGCTAGTTCATATTCAGATTATGATCCACTAAGATAATAATTTATTTTGAAACCATATTGCTTTGAAGTACACTTGCATGTTTTTAAATGTACTTACATTAATCTCTTTAGATATATAAAGTAAAGCTTGGAAGAAGCAAAGGTGCAAAAGATCTACACATATTAAGTAAAGTTTGTGTAAATTCTGGTTTACTGACAGGTAGGGTAAGAATAGAAAGTTGAAAAGAATATATTGGAAAAAGATATAGCTGATCATTTAAAAAATAAATCCACATTGCAACAGTTTGTTGCATAACCATCCTATTAAATCTTCACAGGAGACTATTCTGCTTCAGTATGTAATCAGTATATAATTCAAAGCATCTATATATATAATGTTTTCTTGCACATATATTAAAATTATAAATATTACTTTTCTAATATAGTTTTAAAAATGCAAAACCAACTTTTTATATAGACATAAATAAGAATAATCTCTGAAAGTGTTTTAAATGTTACATCTTCTGGAAAATTCCAGATTTTAATAAAAAAAATAATTTTCTTTATGTCAACTGAATGCATGGAAATTCCTATCAGTATTTGGATGGGTCTCAGTTTGATATTTGTGCATTTACTAAGGGAGATAAATATGATGAATAGCTTAACTGATAATTTTATCCTTTGCAGACATTTGATTTAGCTTTAGCTAGAATTGCTAGAGCATGGGCAAATAAATGTGTTTGGAAACATAATCCTAATCAGAGGTACCATCCTGATCATAAATTTAAGCCAACCGGAGAAAATATGTGGATGGGAAGTGCAAGCGCAAATCCAGTTAATATTGAGAATCCAATTGCAGCATTTAACAGTGAAGTAAAATACTACACTTTCTCTACCCATCAATGCACCAAAGTATGTGGACATTATACCCAGGTAAAGTATGTAATTTTGTGTTTATATAGTCCATTGTCACAGTAAAGTAAGAATACTGATTACAGCTGCTTAGTAAGTGATTGTGTAACATTGCTTATTTACAAACATAGAATGGTAAAAAGCAACTGAGAAATTAAAAACTAATAATTTGATCTCTAAATATTTGTTCACTTGTTTTCTTGGTTTTATGCTATCCAACTCCATATGACTTTGTGCTGAATATAATACCTTTGATATAAAAACAATATTAAGAGAGAACAAACAATAGTACCAGACTTTTAACAAAGAAAAAGAAATATAAGCAAAATGGTAAACCACCTAATGAGATCTGGCAAGATAGCCTCCAGAGGAGGTAGGCAGTCAAATAACCAGTTCCTATACCATGTAGCACTTCATAGATGATAATCAGTACATTGAAAGCAAATTGGCATCCAGTGCAAGTTATGGAAGTGTATCATCATGTAGCATGTGCATAACTTCTCACACTGTTGTAGATATGGATCTGTTGAAGGTTCCAAGTTTGATACAGTCCCATATAGAGTGTGTTGTAATAGTCAGGACATGACTGGCTATCTGAAGGGCCTCCCAGTTGAGGAAAGGCTACAACTGCTGCACCAGATGAAGCTGAACAAAGACTTTTTAAAATTTCAGACCAGCTTTAAATGGAGAAGTGTAACTCCATCCAAGGTCAGAGATGTGATAAAAAAAATCAACCATTCAGGTTTTTATACAACTGGAGAATTGTGAACAATAAATAGGAGCTTTATTATGGAGCTTTTGCAAAAGAGAATTCTGTGCTCATAGGCGGAGCCACAGAAGACATGTTTCCTAGGAAGGCTGGGGTTTACAGTTTCAGATATACAGTCTCTTCCCCTTTCCGAGTTCACTACCCAGTTAAGTATTTCCCTACACAACACCCTATTGTTATATACCATCTGTTTCCTTAATTTGTTTACCTGTTTCCATTTCCAGTAATCTCCATAATTAACATGACACAGGACAGCATGACCTGCCAAATATATAACTTTTATACAAAACAATCGAGTTCTTACATAATATTCCAGTAAATTATCTTAGATTAACACAGAGGTTAAAAATGGTGTTACCATTGCTTTATATTTTCACAGGTATAATATTACAAATCTCAATCCCCCTTTTCTATTTCACCAGTTTATACCTGTGAATTACCACTTCATGGTGGCTTAACCATCTCCTTTTTCCTTGGTTTGGTTACAACAATATTTAACATAATTACATATAGGCATACATTGAATACAGATACAAGAAATGAAGCCAATTATACCGATAATGATACAAATGAATAAGTCTTCGAACCAGGTAAAATTTGATGGCGAGAAGTTAATCCATATCAGATTCCCCTTTTCACCCATCTCATTGGCCATAGCATCTATAGCTGATGATGTTGTATTTATACTTTTCAATAAGGTACCTGGTTACAAAAGATAGCTCCCTAAGAAAATAATCCTAAACGCCCTGCCTCTACTTTAGATAATATTACCATAGTACCATTACAATCTGCAGAATATACCTCAAATGTAGATAATTTTCCCCTATACTCAGGCCATCGTATTGGTTGATGAGGGTATATTATGTTTCTGTTACTCTAGATTTAGATTCTGCCTTATTTTTGTGTACATTTTTGTGTACATGTGTCTCCTGTGTATCCTAAAAATCCACCATTAGAAAGACTATCATTCATCGTATCATAATATAACTCCATTTTCATATATACGTTCTTGAAGTTTGCTACTGCCATATCTGTTGTCATATAGAATATTGCATAGGGTCCCCCTATTGCATATACAAATGCATAAGCATATAAACCAAAAAATATAAACTATCTAGGTATAACACTTGTCCCATTGCATTTATCTCTTCTATTTCAGTACAAGAAAATACATCCTCAGTAGGTAAATTGTTTTACTTCCATTACAACTTCCTTTTGATTAGTCCACTTATGTGTCTTCAGTGGAGCTCCAAATAAAGTAATCACCTTTGACAAATTATAAAAAGTATAAGAATTCGGTTGTATAGCAATATTTGCCTCCACAAATAAAAACTTTCCTGGCCCTGGAACTCCTATAAAACAAGTGGACATCATATTAGAAACCACAGTTTCTTCCTGTTGCACAAAAGGTGAAAGAGCCACTTTCACTAACCCAAGAAAACATTCTCCTATATATATATGACAAAAGTATATATGACAAAAATAATCCTTACTCCAAAGTTCTAAATCCCATATAGGAAGATGAATAAGTACCATATAATTCAACACATTGATTATACAAAGCTTCCAGTCTTCTTAACACATCTCTATAACTGATGACTACATCATATGTGTGATTACACTTTGGATATCTACCCAAATGTAATCCATCATCCAAGGTGGATCTTAGCTGTGGGTGTCAGTGGTGTTTGCACCTGGTAATTATCACTGTCGGGTTCGGTATGGAAACATAGCTGCTGCCATGTCATAGGATAACTAAGCAATACATCAAAAGCCTCCATCCTTATCTTACACAAGTTATTAACCACTATCACTTCATGTTGCAATGTTATAAATGGACTAGGCCCCCTCCCACATCACATCTGTAATTTATATCTCAAAACTTATATCCAATTCTTCTTCCTTCTGGTATCACAACCATTGTCTACACCAGTCTATCTTTTTTTTGTCAATATAATTGACAACATAATATAAAGGTTTATTACTCCCATGAGCAACTTTCCCAATGTTCCATAAATTAAGTATATATGTAAATTTAAAAATGTGAGTGTAAAAGGATTTTATGCGCCTTGCTTCACTGTCCATTCAGAAGGTCGTTTGTCCAGACTGCTGTTTCAGTGGTCAGCAGGATTTAGCAAGACCTGTCCCAGGCTTCGGTATTTGCTCACATCAGCTTTTTATCCAATCACCAGGTTGGAATTACGAACAGCAAATTCGGGAGGTAATCTCAATAGACAGCAAATTGAGCTAGCAGTCCTTTTTTCCTGAGGTAAGATAAAGAAAAGGAGAACCCAAGTATACAGTTCTTTACAAAAAACATTTTTAGTGCCATATCATGGAATTTCCAGGTATGGTACTCCAAACATAATTTCATATGGTAAAATACACATATCTTTTCTAGGGATAAGGACAAACACTTCGTCTAGAAGACCTGGAGCTCCAATATTAAACTTTTTACCGATTCTTTTAAAGGTTGTTTCATTTTCTCCATACAGCCACTCCGTCCTTCTATATCTATGTGGTATTGCCAATTTATCCCCAGTTGCTCCATTCCCTATCGCACCATCTGGACAGTGAAGTGTGTGCCTCTATTCACTGTCAATAGATTCAACCAATCCCTGTCTATGTATTATTTTATTAGTACAGTCATTTTAGCACTTGCTCTTGCATACAGAAACACTAAAACCCATTTAAACACTTCAAAATTCCACTGCTGGCATTTCAGTGTAATCTACCTGTATTCGTTGGAATTGCCAAATCTCTTCCTCCTCCTATCTGCTTCCACATGATCCTTTTCTTTATTTTTATACAATGTATAAATTCTCCCCGCTTTCATGGCTATCATTTACATGCCCCTACAAATATATTGTCGTTATATAATGTATTAATGCTAGTGTTCCCAAATAAGTTCACTCATGTGAACTTACTATATTCTTCATAATAGATATATTTTACTCTTGGCATTCCATCCCTCTATAGGGCTATCTTCCAAACCCTTCCACACTTTGGTATTTAACTCCACACAATCGCGCTGTGACAGATACTCAGCTGGATTTAAATTCCTATCAATTAAGAGAACCAAGTTCTTTTGGAATAACTACAGCATAACAACATTAGTGAGCCACTGCTTGAACATTAGTGAGCCACTGCTTGAATGCACAAAGGCCAACCACGCATCACCAGATCTATCAATTTTTGACAAAAATACTACTCGTTTCTTCTTCCCAGCCTATGTTTTAGCTAGCAATCCTCTGGCCATGCCATCTCCTCACACAGGAGAACTTTAACTTTCTGCGTGTATCTATCATCAACAAATGCTGTAATTTCCCCAATTGAAGGGAATCACATATCCACAAATCTATCTATCCACATACACATATTTTTACTGCTGCCATCCTGGCTTTTAAGTTCAGCTAAGCTATCGTCTCAAGCTTCAGAGAACTACAAAACTGCTGACCTAAGGCATATAATGCACAAGTCTGTACTTAAAAATAGCTTTCTAGCTAGCCAGACCAAAAGTCCATCTCTCCCTTTGGGGAAAGGATTGCAATCCTTTCCCCAAAGAAATATCCACCAGGCCACCAGCTATCTTTTTCCCTTTGAGGGTTAAAATCCTCAAAAGCCTTCCCCTTATCCAGGTAATACTAGGCTCAAAATAGCATAATTATTTATTCTAGGCAATCCAGAAATCTCCTCGACTCCTTCTGTTCTACTACTTCCATTAATCACACGTCTTAAATAACTCAGAACCAAATGGTCTTAGAACCCACAACCACTTCCTCTTGGTAGGATTGAGTCAGAGGCAGTTCTTCCACATGCCTTTATATTCTGGGACAGTATATCAACAAGTCTCAGCAACTATAATTGCTTATTGTCAAGTAAACCAGACTGAGAATTGATTCCACAGGAAGGCTACAACTCCTTTTATTGAGATTGGCTATAATAATAGAGTCTTGGAAGTCTGGTTGCACTATGTCCATTTTAGCCATTTGTGCATATGTTACATTGTTTTGGATTTAAGCCATGTCTTTCTCTTCATGGTTTTGCGTAACATTTGGCTTTATCTTTGTCAAAGTCATTGTCTGTAGTTACCATCAGTATACTGGTATACTGTGATGTTGGACATCACACAGTGGGTTTATGTTGATGTTGAATAGAAACATTAGAAAGAGAGAGAACGTTGAACATTATGGTACTCTACAGAGGAGGGGTCTAAAGAATGATCTTTCTCCCCAAACAAAATAAACTAGAATTGTTCCTAAAGGAAACAAGAGAACAACTATGAAATAGTGCCAGGCATACCATTGTGTGCCATCCCTCCCACAAACAATCATAGCATGGACCCATTTACATCTCCTTGGCTGCTTTGCCAATGTGGAAGGGCCCCAAATGCAGTATATGGATAGCTAAACTAACATCAGAAAGAATCCTTTCCAGTTCTTCAGGCGTCAACCGTTCATACCCATCCCAAATCACCTAAGACTAATCCCCTTTCTGATAAATAGTGAGATTTCTCTGTCCTTTATCTACAAAGTAATCCCTAACATGGCTCTTCCTCATATTTGATCAGCCTCTTCTGATCCTTCCTCTCCTGGATCTCCTCAGTAAACTAACGTACTCTAGGATCAACCCACAGGGAGGTATGTTCAAGGCCACAGCCACTCATTCTAGGCAGTCCGCAAGGCCTCAGCTGGAACTTTCTACATACTTGGAAAATTCAAACCTTTGGAACCCCATAGCATTCATCAATTGTTTGGAACAGCCTGATTGAATTTTGCCTGTCTCCCTGTAGTAAAGATGGCACCAACAAGACAAGAAAGTAAACATATACGTCTATGGCAATGGATTGATGTTAATGTCCTTTCCTACCACATCAGTTACAAGACAATAAAAAAACCAGATCTGATATGCAACATCAGGTATATTTTGCGCCATCAGAAATAAGTCAGTGCCACTATTCCAAACTACACATGACTAGGTGGCAGATTAAAATCCCATATACTATTATCACCAGCCCAAGAATGGAACCCTACTGGCCAGACAAGGATGATACTGTGGAGCAAGAATGGTACTGTAGCAGCAACCTTCCCAACTGCTCTCTAAAGCTCAATTTCAGAGATCCTCACATCTGATTATCTGCAGAGCCTCTGAAGAGCTTGTAAGAACTCACAGGTGTGTGTGTGTGTGTACCTATGCCAATTCAAGTGGAATACAGCCAAATTGAAATATTTTGATACTAACACTTTAAAGAAGGACTGTTTAGTTTCAAAGTACAGGTAGACCTCAACTTAAAACAGTTCATTGAGTGTTCAAAACAATGGTACTGAAAAAGTAACTTATATTTTTAACACTTATGACTGTTGCAGCATCCCCATTGTCACATGATCAAAATTCAGGTACTTGGCAACTGACTCATATTTATGACAGTTGCAGAATGCCAGGGTCAAGTGATCCACGTTTGCACCCTTCTGACAAGCAAAGTGAATGGGAAAGCCAGATTCACTTAACAACCATGTTACCAACTTAACAACTGCAATGATTTACTTAATAGCTGTGGCAAGAAAGGTCTTTAAATGGGGCAATTAACAAATGTCTCACTTAGCAACATAAATTTTGGGCTCAATTGTGATTGTAAGTTGAGGACTATTTTTAGGCAAATCTTAATGTAATTAACTCCCTCTTTGAAGGAGATGGGTGGTTTACAAATGTGAAAAATAAATATTTATTGGTCAAATGCAGATCAAAATAGAAACAGATTGGAGAGAAACTTAAATTATTCAAAATAGATGTTCTTCCTTTTTCAGGTAGTTTGGGCTACTTCATACAAAGTTGGCTGTGCTGTTGTTTACTGTCGCTACATGGATGGAAAGGAAAAAAATACTAACGTTGTAGTGTGCAATTACGCTCCAGCGTAAGTTAAGACATGTTAAACACATCTGAAATTCTGTTCATACATTTACATATATTGTCCTGAACAATTTATTTTCAGTTAGTTTGCTGTCTGTAACAACTTTTTGATGTTTTTTTATTAACTATTTAAAAAATCAGCTGGTCAGTTATAAGGAGACTACATAGAAAATGTTCAAACAATGGAAGAACATGACTAAAAATATATTTAGTTCCTAGACAACCATGAAAGAAGGGGGGGGGAACAATTGGAGCAACTTCCTGCCTCCTTCCTTCCTCCCTCCCTCTCTCCCTCCCTTTCACCCTTTTTTATCTCCCTTAAGAGAAGCTATATGTGTCAGGGAAGCCACATGGGGGCAGTGCAGGTCGAACAAGGCACATAGGGTGGCAGCATGGTCGGGAATGCACAGGCTGTGGCATGGACACTGTGTAGACTTCCTTTCCCTTCCCAACAGGCAGGTAAAGGCTGCTGCTGGGTGGAGGAGTGAGCAAAGCATTGCAAGAGATGCTGGAAAACTCACGGAATGTTGAAAATGAAGATCATGTGACCACAGTAGTAGTTCATCTGCGCGATAGCCTTCCTTCCAGAGGAAGAAATACATATTTTGAATATATTCTGAAAGTTAGCCCATTTGAGGTACTTTCCTCTTTGATACACTGTTTCATCCTGTTAGGTCATGACAATTAGACCTTTAGTAGTATATGGATTTCAAAGCTACATCTTAACTTTATATAAATGTACAGTGGAGCCTCGGGTCGCAACCATAATCTGTCCCGGACTCTGGTCGCAACTCAATTTGGTTGTGTCTGGAAGTACGACCAACTGCGTGTGTGCGCAGTAAAAAAAAATGGCACCGAAGGGGAAATTGGCGCAGAAAGGGAATCTTTCCGTGCCGATTTTGTTTGATACCTGATTTTTGAATTGTGAGCCGATTCAAAAATCGGATGGATTTTTTATTCGCCACCCAATTTGGTCACGAACAAGAGCATTCGCGACGCGAGGTTCCATTGTATAAGTAAATGTAATCTGTTTGATAGAGGCCACACTTCAATGGTAGAATACATATTGTATTTTATATAGAAGAACCCAATTGCTAGCACGACCATTTGTTTAATAATAGCTCAAAGTTACTATGGTGCTGAAAAAACTGACTTATGAACCATCATTGTACTTAATGTTGCACCATCCCCAGGTCATGTGATTGTGATTTGGGCACTTGGCAATCAGTTTGCATTTATGATGGTTACAGTGTCCTGTTGTCACATGATTGTGATTTGTGACCTTCCCAACCAGTTTCTAACAAAATCCATGGGCAAATCTGGATTCACTTTATGATGTGGTGATTCACTTAATGAACAATTGGTGTAAAATCGTGTCCAGTCATGTGATAATGCATATAACCACTGAGAAATTTCGGTCCAACTTCATGCATCTGATAAATATATTCTGGAAAAAAGGTGGCAATTTTTTTTTAACTCCAAAATGTACTTGAATTATTTTGCAACTTTATTCTATAAACCTTTTCCTACTGTTAAAAAAGAAAACTTCCTATTTTATAAATTATAAAACTAGATTTTATCCTGTCAGATTTCTATCTATCAGATTTTTGCCTATCTGGTGCTATTTTCAACTGTGCCAAGACATGAGAAAATACGCAGTTTTGATGGTGGAAGAAGATATGTAAATAATTTTATCCAATTTGCCCGCCAGGTATTTGATGGAGTGAACAAGTACAGTTAAATATATTTACATCTCCATCACAATTTACATCTCTATCCACTGAAAAGTCTTTTAAGCTTTGGAAAGAATCAGTCAGAAGTAGAAGGGATGAGGTCTTGGTTTATGAAATAAAGAGATTAAATTTTCTAACTGTCCAAATGGACATTGTACAACACAAAAAGAGAGAGCCTCAGGTAACCTGTTGTGAAGAAAATGATGAGCTATAAGATTGCAAAGGTAGGAAGGTTATGGAAATTGAAGAGCAGTAGAACAAAGTAAATGTACCTCAATTCTATATTCAGTGCTCAGGTCATTTATTATGCCTTTTAATCTTAGTCAAAGACCCATAGCAAGTAGACTGTATCTTAATTGAAAATGTGAAAAACTAGTAAACTAGTAAAACTAGTAAAAATACTGTTGGCTTTCAATTTCAATTACCAATGGGCATTTCTGCAGAATAGGGGAAGTCATGGGAAGAGAATTACAAAGAGCAGAGTTTGGAACATTGTCATATTTCTGATGAATACTTCAGAACATGTATAATTCAGAACACCTTGAATGGACTCATATTTAGTATAAGAATCCAAATGAAATAATTCCCAACCATAGATTTCTTTTGCTTAAAGACAAACGGTGGTGAGTTCTCTAACATGAATTGCCCATGTGACAGTGGGATACTAACACAAATCAAATAGACAATCCCAATATAGATTATTTTAAAAGATGCTATAATTTTCATGAAGAATAAAAACATCTAGAATTCAATCTGATTAATTTTCATATGAGGCTATTAACTCTCTGTGTCTCAAACATACATACATACACACACACACTTTAATTTGTATTTCTGCTTTGTTATATTTTCTTTCATTACGAAAAATATGAGATATAAATATTTGCAAAACTGGATGTACTTTATTTGCATTGCTGAAAGAATGGTAGAATAGAATGCATCTATTATTTTAGAATTACTAATAAATTCTTGAACCCTTGAAAATTTATTTTTATTGATAAAATTTATTGGGCACCCATCTTGCCAGAGAGTAACTCTGGACAGCTTACAGTTACATCTAAGTTAAAACCTAAAAAATTAAAATCAAACTGTAAAACCAAAGACACATGGGGA
>JANHFN010007035.1:37882-52659 GCA_032468175.1 Toxicocalamus goodenoughensis
CTCTCCTCTCTCTTCTCTTCTCTTCTCTTCTCTTCTCTTCTCCTCTCTCCTCTCTCTTCTCTTCTCTTCTCTCTTCTCTTCTCTTCTCTCTTCTCTTCTCTTCTTTCTCCTCTCTCTTCTCTTCTCTTCTCTTCTCCTCTCTCTTCTCTCTTCTCTTCTCTCCTCTCTTCTCTTCTCTCTTCTCTTCTCTTCTCTTCTCTTCTCTTCTCCTCTCTCCTCTCTCTTCTCTTCTCTCCTCTCTCCTCTTCTCTTCTCTTCTCTTCTCTCTCTTCTCTTCTCTTCTCTCCTCTCCTCTCCTCTCTTCTCTTCTCTTCTCTTCTCTTCTCTTCTCTCTTCTTTTCTCTCCTCTCTCTTCTCTTCTCTCTTCTCTTCTTCTCTCTTCTCTTCTCCTCTCTTCTCTCTCCTCTTCTCTTCTCTTCTCTTCTCTTCTCAAAGATTGGGCAGAGAGAAACTTGGGCAGGCTTTCGATATTCTGTTACCCATACTGTACAACAATTTTATTTTATTTATTTCATTATTTATATCCTGTCTTTAGTATTTATATAAATAACTCAAGGTGGCAAACATATCCAACACACCTTCCTCCTCCTATTTTCCCCACAACAATTCTGTGAGGTGAATTGGGCTGGGAGAGAATGACTGACCCAAGGTCACCCAGCTGACTTTTATGCCTAAAGTGGGACTTGAACTCGGTTTCTTGCTTTCTAAGTAGTGCCTTTACCACTAAACCAAATTGGCCCTCGTAATAATAAACAGTAAAGTAGTAGTGTTCTTGGAATCTCTGCAGTATTTATTTGTTGCTTGAGCTTAATTCAGTCTATCTTGTCTCTGACAATCTTCAGACATTGAATTTGTATGGAGATTCTCATCATCCCGGTTGTGGTTTTCTCAAAGATGCATTTTCAAAAGGCAACTGGACTTTGTTTTGCCTTGAGGATGTTTGGCTTCTCATCCAGAAAGCTTCATCTGATGGTGGGGAGGATAGAAGGATTAGTTCTGACAGGATTGGGGATGAGATGGAAGGACCATGTTTCTTTGCAGTCATCTTGTTGTTAGTGCTCTCTCTCTCTCAGAGCTGTTGAGGCCACTTGAGAGTTTATCTGTGCCCTCAGGGTCACCTGAATCAGACTGCAAATGGGCCTGGAACCTTCTTGGAACTGTTGAAAGGACTGTGTTGTACACAGGAGATAGTGGTACCTTATCCCTGCCTTCTGTTGACAGAGGACTGTTCAATTTTAACATAGATGACCTCTTTTGTCCCTCTTTGAAACCAATGGTCCTCTCTATCCAGAAACTGTCTAGACACCGAAGAAGGATGCCCATTGCATCTTTTCTTTAGTTTGGAGTTGAGTTATATAACAGGCTACCATCAGCATGCTGATGATAACAAATCCTGGACTAGTGAATGTCCTGGGCCATCCAGGTACCATTGTAGATAATCCACAACAATTCAGTTTCTGCCCCATGTTCAAGCCTGAAACCAGATTGACAAGGTTCTAGCACAAACATATTCCTATGTATTTGTATATTCATTCGTGTTCCATCAATTCAACTCCATAATAAAATTAACTAAAATCTTATTTTATTTTATTTACCTTTTCCTTCCAATCACACTAAACTAATTTCTCTTATCTATCTACTGTACCTCAGCTCCAAACTTGGACTTACATCTAATTTTTCTCCATCTAATTTCTTCTTTTTACCAGCCTTTTGCCTTTGCCCAATTATAATCTGCCCACCTCTATCACTTACAGCATAGTTAGACAAGTGACAGTGCTAACTGTGAATGTTTATGGTCTCCCACTGTCTGTTGCTCATAGTTACACCCACATACAGTGTGTTCAGAACATATGCATCATTTGATTTCTCCTTCTTATAATTTGTCTTTATGCCTATATTTAACCTACAGATGCATTTTTTCCCTGCTTACATTTGTTGTGCTCGCATGTATCTTAAAAGAAACATGTATTGTTTTAGGGATGTTGGCATTTCTGACTGAAAACTTTCTGTCATACCCGTTATGTACACTCTAGTTTGTAGTCTTTGGAATAATTAATTTAACTTTACTCACAATCTGTGTGTTTGCATAAGATGATCAAATATTGCCCTATTGTGTGACAATTCAATTACGCATGTTTCCAAGAAGTTATTTTTTAAAATGAAGGGCAGATTTCTGAAACTTACTGTTCTCATATGGCATGAACTGCTGGATTTTTTATGAAGCATACATTTTACATTTCCTTGCTTGACTAATGAGCAAATCTAGCATATAACCAGGCTTCTGAATGTAGAATTAAAGGTTCTTGCAAGATTAAAAAGTGGAAATAATGTAAAGAAAAATCTGTGCAAAGTAAAATAATGGGGATCAAATCAAGTAGAATTGTTAATTTATAGAGTCCTAGAAATTGTAAAGTGGGATAGTAATGTGGATTAAAAATTATGAGCAGAGAGTTAGGCAAATCCCTTATAAATACTGTAATTAAGCTTGCAGGGAATGAAAGAAATAAACTAATAGTGAACTAGCCCAGGTGGAAAGTAATATGGGATAAAGTTTCTCAAAGTATTCAGAAAAATGCTGTCTTTATTAAATTACAATAATTACAGCAATAGCAATAGCCCTTAGACTGATTTATCTGTCCATAATACTTTACAGCACTCTCTGGGTGGCTTACAAATGTCAGCATATAGCCTCCAACAATCTGGGCCCTCATTTTATGACTTTGGAAGAATGGAAAGCTGAGTCAATCTTGAGCCAGTCAGGATCTTGGTTGTGAGCAGAGTTACCCTGAAATACTGCATTCTAACCACTTGCTGCCAAACTTGGAAATTATAATAAGAATTTCCCAGCTTCAAGTTTCTGAATTTACTTCAGTGTTAAAGATAAAATTGATGTAGTTCTTGCTTCTCTAGTATAGTATATGAGGCAGGCATCATAGCACTATCCTTTCTGACACTTCTCCATAATTTAACTTTCTTTTTGATTCAGTTACATACCTGTTTTTCCATGTCATCATTTTTAATGTACCTAAGTTATGTTTATGAAACTCATCTTAGAAAATTACATTTAATATTTAATATATTTAATAATATATTACATATATTAAATTTAATATTATAGCAAGATCTGATTTCTTGAAGGTATGCATTTCACTCCATTCAGGTTTAGTTTTCCTTAATATTAAGGACTTTAGCAGGTCATAGTCGCTTTATTTCAATGTTTGCGCTACTTAATTGTCTACCGTGCTGATGGGCTATATTAAATCAAAAATAGTAATCAACCTGTACTTCCTCTATCCTCTGAAAGAAGAAATGGTCAGAAAGATCAAATCAGGAATTTCTGGGAATCAACATGCTTGGCAGACTTTATCTCTCAATAAATATCCATGTAATTTAAGTCTCCCATCATGATTACTTCATATCTCTTTAAAAGCTCTGCGATTTCCATCTTCCATATTGACTGAGCAGGTTACAATGGACACCAATATGGCGTTTATTCATTCTTCCACCTATTTAATCGAGATGGTTTCTGTAGTATTGGCAGATTAATTCATTTGGATTTCTGAGAAGATGTTATGGAAATATACAGTGTAATCCCACCCTTATTGCTTTTGTTCCTTTGAACAATTCATATTTTTCATTTGCTGTGTTCTCAGTCTCAATTATACATATTAAGTCATATTTTTCCTCTTTATCAAAGAGTGCAAATTAATCTTGTTTATTGCAAATCCTTTGAGAATTAGCAAATAGACATAAAGTGTCATGTTTTGTTGGGAAGCATACAGTCTGCCAAGGACAAGAGATCAAGCATGGAGCTAGCCTGGAGTCATTGCACAACTGCAAAAGGGCTAGGACTGACTCCCCCTTTCATGCACGTTCCTTGAAGCCTTATCTAATTATTCCTAGGAGTAGGAGATTCCTGTATTATAGGCAGAACATAATAAAATAATCACCCTGACCCCTGTATGTGTGGGTTCAGTGCTTGGCAGATTCCTGAGATTTCTTTCAACAGCTTCAAAGATCATGGTGAGAGTTGTAGCTGCTCTTAACACTATCATTTGGATCCAAATGTATTAGTTATTATTAATTATTAGTAATGAATTTGATAAATCTTGGAAGTTGTTCTGTTGCATTCGTAATCCATGCTCTTAGTAGACAATACACTGTTTGCTTCTGTTCCTCTTAGCAGTGGCTTACCAATTACAGGAAGAGTCCTCAGGTTACAACCATAATGGAGCCTGTTGATTATAGTTGTAAGTTGTAATGGTCATAAAACAAGGCAGTCACATGACATTTTTTGCTTCAGTTTTTAAGCAAGTGCTGCAGTCATAAAACGAATGCATTAATTCCTAAGCGAACACTGTGGTCATTCAGCCAACCTATTGTTTGCTTTGGCACAGTTTTACCCAATACGTGAAGTAAGTGCCAGTTTTTGATGAGTCATAGTAAAACTGAGTCATATGACTGCGGGGCACTGTAAATTCAGTTATGTAACTAAAGGCTTGAAGTGCAGTTATATGACCATGAGTGGAGGCAACCATTGGAACTGAGATCCAGTTTGTAAGTCCCCTTTTTCAGGTAGGTTCTAATTTCAAGCAGTTGCTAAAGTTGTAAATTGAAGACTTACTGTACTAACTAACTATATTGAGGACTAACTGTGTTATCACTCTTAGTTTCTAGCTGCATCCCCTCTGGCCTTCAGAAATCAGCCCTTCTGTACTTTGGTTCAGCCCCGAAAGGCTCACAGCTTGATTCTTCGATGAGAGATGAAAGTATATTTTAGTTCTAATGTCAACCCTCTGAGGTAGGCCCGGTCAGGATACAGATACCACAGGAAATAGTAGAACTCTTATTTTATTGATTTTGCAACAATAGTATCTTGTAATCCTGACTGAATTTACTAAAGATGGTATAAGAGGAAAGGAAGTATGTTGTCATGTTTTCCTGAACTGAGTTCAAGGATATCAAAAGATCAACAATGCCTCATTTTTTCCCACCTCATTTTTGGGTCACAACAGCTAAACCCAATCCCACATATTTAGACTGGACAGTGCAGCACCTTCCACTTCTCCTTTCTAATGATATGGACACAGAGCCGTGCAAAGAAATGGTTGGTTTCCTTGGTCTCCCTTTGCTAGAGGAATAGTGAAGATGCTTCCTTTTTCTGGACAAGTTTTCTTTAGTAACTGAGTACATATCTTATTCCCTGAATATTTATGACTGTGATTTTTGTAGCACTGTTTTCTGAAGTTCATGAATGTCTGAATTCATGAACCAAAAGAACTGTGCTCAACAGATTATCAGTCATGAATTTTGATATATGCTTCATATAATTTTTTTATTTGGGAGGGCCTTCTGTCATGAACTGATAACATATTTAATTCCTTTGTAATAACAATGATGTGTATAACTATGATATTGCAGCCATAGAAATTTAAGAACAGCACTGGTTATGGAAATTCGTACTACTGTGAATCACAGGAAAGATTTCCCTCCATTTCTTGTCCATTTGGAATAATTCATTAGCTAAATGCTTCATGTGCCATCACCTAACAAGAATCCTTAGCTCTCACAGCACCCAGAACCTGTTTTGAAAAACAAGTGAATGCAGAGCCTTTTAAAATAACTTTTATTACAATAATGGAAGAAATGTTTCCTAGCACAAAACAAGGTATCAATAGAAAATTAGTTTCTTGGAATCCAGAAGACTCCTTGCCTTAGACTGTATATTCATATAATCGGTATACTCATGAGCCAGTATCCGCCTTTTCTTTCAATTATAAATTAATTATGAAGACAGATCATTTCTATCATACATAGATCTGGAGCTGCAATAGCATTTCAGTTTACAAAGAAGGGGCTTAATAAATAACATTTTTATTAACAATTTGAAGATCTCAGTGGAAGATATCTCTTGTGAATAAGCTGACAGTATGTGTGCCATTACATCTAAAATATATCTCAAAGCATGACTCCCAGCTATATTATTGCAGTCTCCCAAATTCCCAAGACTGCACTGCCAAAATTTGGCAACAGATAACCAAGACTCAGTAATATATTCAAAACATTTCTCCTTAAAATAGGATCTAAAAGGGGTGCATATTCAAAGTTCTGAAAAAGGATTTATATTTCAAATCTTTCATTTCCATGCCATTGCAGTTAGTATTTCAGAATTGTCCATATTTTAAACCCAGAGGCAATGAACTAATGAGTAACTGGATAAGGATTTATGCAGCATTTATTCTATAGTCCTAGAGATTCAGACATGTGCCCTAAGGATGATAGGATGTATAAGGATTTCTTCTTTTGAGAATGACCTCAAAGGGAAAAAAACCAATATTGGATGTTTCCTTCAGTCTGCCTGTCTCCAAGAGTGGTTCTTTCTAATGTCAGGGAAATTCGATGTTGGACAAGCTCTAACAGTCACCCCTTCTCTTTGAATTGGCACAGAATTTAGATGGCTGAAGTTAATATCAATTCCCTCCTACTGATTGCAATAGGATAGAAAAAGTGCCAACAATTAAGAGACCCAAACTTTTTTATCCTTTCTAACTTATGTTCTATTGAGAAATCCAAAACAGAGCTGAATTTGTAGGAGTTTCTCATAACAGAGTGTTATTAGAAGAACAATCAGATTTTGAAGTTGCCATAAAATTCACTAATAAAGCATTTATAAAAGAAACTTTTCAATCACTTGTATGGCTATACATTATTTCAGGTCCCCAGAAAGCCACAACTACTTGGTAGCTTAGACCTAAAAGGAATATCATTTATATATTTAATCACTCTGCTGTGCACCATGTAGTGACTTGTACACATAATCCCTTTCTTTTGGCTCAGAGACCTGCTCAATTATAACTCTTAATACATTGCAAGCCCTACAGAATTACTGTTCTAATCAGTGGACTTCCAGGTAAAATGGTGAACGGAAGGCAGCTCCGCTAAAAGCCCAACAGATTTCAGAGGATGCTATTGCTACCATTCAAGCATCCAGACGTGCCTCAACAAATCGTATGTACGAGGCCACGTGGTCCGCATTCTGTCGCTGGTGCCAGGGGTCTAAGATCGACCCAACTGCCCCATCAATAGGACGATTATTGGACTTTTTACAGGAGGGATTGACCAAGTATCTATCCCCAAATACTTTACGCAGACAGGTGGCAGCCTTAGCCTCGGTGATAGCCTGGGGTGACCTCCGTTCCATAGCACGCTATCCACAGGTCCGCAGCTTTCTTAAGGGTGCAGCAAACTTACCACCTCCTGTAATTCACCGCTATCCGACCTGGGACCTCAACAAAGTGTTAACCGCGCTTACAACTGGCCTGTTCGAGCCTTTAAGAACCACTAGTCTTAAATTCCTGATATATAAGGTGGCCTTCGTAATTGCAATCACATCAACTAGGAGAATTTCCAAATTGGCGTCACTGTCAATGAGAAAGGACCTGTGTGTGTTTCATGTGGATAGAGTGATTCTCCGATTGGATCCATCGTTTACTCCTAAAGTAAATTCAGCCTTCCACAGGGCGCAGGAGTTGGCCCTTCCAAATTTTTTCCTGAAACCATCTCATAGACTGGAGCATCAATGGCACCGACTTGACATTCGAAGGGCCTTACGCATCTATCTAGACCGCATGGCGGTTTTTCGGAAATCAGAGCCTCTATTGCTATGCTATCCTTCAACCCATCCACTCTAGGGCAGAAGGTGTCGTCCACGACTATCGGTAGGTGGTTGAGAGCCACCATAGCTAAGAGTTATGAATGCCAGTCCATCTCAGTTCCTAAGGGCATTACAGCCCACTCAACAAGGAGTGCGGCAACATCGGCAGCATGGGCCACACAGGCTTCCATAGACGAAATTTGCAGAGCGGCAACTTGGGCTTCACCATCGCCCTTTGTCAAAAATTATAAAATTGATGTCTATGCCTCAGCAGACGCTGCATTTGGCAGAAGAGTTCTGCAGAGGGTCCACAGAAATTAGGAGTGGATTTCGATCCAGACGGAGTCCCTCCCTAAGGACAGGCCAAGCTTTGGTATATCCCACTTCTGGATGCTCTGAACAGCTCATGGGAGAAAGGGCGTTGGTACTTACCTGATTCGCCCGTTCTCTGTGAGCTGTGAAGAGCATCCAGCCCCACCCATTTCTTTCCGTCTGGTGGGGTTCTTTCCAGTCAGGGATCTAGATTAGGTCATGAGTTCCAGACTCTGACACTCAGTCTTCACAAAACTGCGGGACGCTGAGGAGGTGTTCAGTGGAGGAGGAGGAGCGTCATCGAGTTTTAAGCCCAGCCTTTCCAGAAGAGACTGAAGCACCTCCCACTTCTGGATGCTCTTCACAGCACACAGAGAACGGGCATATCAGGTAAGTACCAACACCCTTTTTCTATTTGCCAAATGGAAGTATATAATGGGACAAATGACATATGATTAATATATGTTCAACAGCAATGACTCTCATCCTCACTAGTAGTATTCTATTTCTACCCCCTCCCCAAAAAAGGGGGGGAGTGTTAATGCTCATCAAGCTCTCCACAGCAGAACAACATGTTACTGTGTATTCCTGATTCATTCACGTCATTAAAGAGATAGAACATTTGTTCATCAATATGGGTCAACAATAACTAGTAGAGGCTTAAAGCAAGTCTTGTTTGGGAGAAAGACTCAGGCATCCAGAGAACAAAGATTAATAGGACCTGTATTAATCACTAGAAAAATCCAGTTTATGACTTTATAGGTAGTCTTTGGTTAACTATGGTAATTGGGACAGGAATTTTCATTGCTAAATTTTTGTTAAATAACACAGTTGTAAAGTGTTAATCATGTGATCAGCAGGGACTGCTGATCACCATATCAGCAGTCCCTGCTGTCATTAAGCAAAGATCATGGGCCATTAAGCAAGTCCCAGGTGAACTGCAAGCAGACCAGGAGGCAAGTAAGGTGTAGCATCAACGTAGTGGGATAGCTGTTGCTGAGCAGGGAAAGATGCACAGAGGGCTCAAGAAAAGCACTGCAGCTGGGAGTGGCTGTTGTGATGAGGGAGATGCACAGGTGACCTGTGAGGCAGGGCATGGCTATGTTAGTGGCTGCTGCCAGGCAGAGAGGATATGTCGGTAGCTGACATACGGGAAAGGGGGGGGGGTTGCTGCTGAGCAGGAAGGGTGTAAACAACTTCCTGGAATGACTTGGAGACCTTCCCTCTCAGCTTTTCCATTGACTTTGCCTGTCGGATTCTGGCAGGGAAGGTTCTAAATGGCGATCATGTAACTGCATATTACAACAATCATAATGCAAGACAGTTGCCAAGTGCTCAGATCACCATAACAGGGCCAGGAGTACTAGGATGGCTGGAACTTCAATAGCAACAGCAATAGCGCTTAGACTTCACAGTGCTTTATAGCCCTCTTTAAGTGGTTTACAAAGTCAGCATATTGCCCCCAACAACAATCTGGATCCTCATTTAGGAAGGATAAAAACCTAGGTCAACCTTGAGCCGATGACAATCGAACTGCCGAAAGCAGTCAGTCAGCAGCAGTAGCCTGCAGTACTGGATTCTCACCACTGCACCACCACAGCTCAAGCTTCTGTCTTAAGTATCTTCATTCAGCTTATTTGTAACTTTAAATAAATAAATAGTCATTAAACAAGGACTACCTGTATTTAAGAAGCAACTCAAATTGGGTGTGTGTGCTAATATCTGTTGGGCGCCTATAATGCAGGAGAGGACAAAGGCATTTTGGCAGAAGTGGGGTTCAATAAGTGGCAACAGATCTGTATAAAAATACACAAAGTGAAGCATTCAATAACCATCCTGGATAACCTTCACAAAGCTTTATATATGCCATAATAACTCATCCCTCTCTGTCTACACAACAGAAATGTATAAATTTCAGCCTCCAATAGTTATATTCAGGCATTCTAAAAAGGAATTAAAAACACCCTAGTCAAGGCCATGTGGATTACATCTCTTTTGTAAAAGCATTCATGTGTTCAGCGAGGATATCTGTGCCAAGGAAATCTTCCTATATACACATGCACACCGAAATGCAAACATGAAAGTTCAAATCAGGAATGAATGCATGGATGCTTTTTTAAATTAGACATCACATGTCCTCATGGGGAAAGGGTTCACTCCTATCTATTGCATGTAACTTGTAACCTTCTTTGTGATGCCTTAACAGGGCATTCCTCAATCCAGGTCTGAATTTGCAATGAAAAAATTGAGGAAGACAGAATAAACTGAGCAGTTGTAAGTCTAGAGAAGAACTACATTTCATCTGAAGCTGATTTTTTAATTGTCCTTTTACCTTGATTTGTATTTCCATCCCATTCTTCTTCATTAATACCTGCTGCAATCATCATTTTTATTGCTGCTTTTGTGCCATTTTGTAAGTGGCTCTTTGAAAGGAACATAGCCAAAGTGAGAAATGAGAGCAAGAGAGAGACAGGGAGGGCGACTGCAAGAAGGTTGAGAATGTTTCTGGTTTTCAGACCAACTGCCTGCAGAGATGCTGGAGGTAAAGCTTGCTATTCTTCTTTATTTATTTACAGGATTTGTAAACAACTCAGATTGCAAAGCAACTCAAAATGACATATAATAATGTGAGAACATACTATGAAATCAAAGATAAACCATCAAATAAAAAAAGGTTTTTAACACTGAGGAAAATATGAAAAGAACACATATCACATGCAATCTTCTCCAATACCTCAATGACTTGAATGAGGATGAATTCTAGAAATCCTTTGTAATTCTCTTCCCATTTTTACCTTCATGAAGCAACTTATATTTAAAAAAAAATCTTAAAAGACCACCACAAAGACTTTCTGCTGCTGGATGACAAGCAAGTCTTACAAATAGTGGATTACATTTCCTCTAAAGCAGAACAGAGCTTTTTTGCACCTTCCTTTAGAAAATTTGTCTTTCATTGCTGCAAACATTAAATTTTTATTTCTTCCTGCTTTGGCAAAGAAGTAGAACACGTTTGCCTTTTATTGCTTCTCCTACAATAAAAAGAATTATGTCTATACCTAAGTTTGTTACAGTCCAACATTTGTTTCATTTTTAATAAGGAAAGCAAATTAATGTATGCTTTGATGGCACATCTCAGCCCTCTGTGCTTTTATTGCTTTAGTTCAGTGCAGTTGTCTTGATAAAATGTGCTTGCTTGTAAGCAGTTTCTAAGGCTGGCAGACTGATAAATGTTTGCAGTATGAGGACAAATTATTACGTTTGTTTAGAGCCAATGGACCATAGCAAATGCTATAATTGTCTTTGTCATAGATTCAGTCTAGGCTTTTGAAACATGAAGATCTACAATTGTGAGGCCAAACAAATCTGATCTCAAAAATTATCCTTGCTCTTTTTTTGGTTTGCTTACTATGCTCTTTCCTCTCTACACTTCCTGAAAACTTGGAAGTGTAAAGAAGATCCCCTCTTCTTTCCATGTCAGCAATCTGATGATATTTAATCACAAAGCTGTATTAACTAGTGGAACATCACAATGAATAAGGAGGGGAAAAGTGAGATAAGAAAATAAAACCATACGTCAATATTCCTAAGAATGATGGACAAGATCCAAGAGGCATTCATGAATCACAATTAAATGCAACACTAATTGCTAAAAAAAGAAAAAGTTATTTTGGTTACCACAGAAAATCATCTTATTCTAAGATTTGCCCAATAGTTGTTAGGCAACAGTCAGGTCTTAGCAACTATGGATTCTTTACTTCAGAGAGAAACCCAACAAGATATAAAAGGAAACATAAGTAATCAGAACTTAAGGAAAACAAGAAAATGCTATATAAGGAATTTGTTTTGAAAATTATTGATATTTATAAACCATATTCCCAGTGTTAAAACATTTGACAGGCTTTATTTCAGGAATCTGCTCTTAGAAGTCCTAAAAATAAGCATTAAAATTATTGATATTTATAGAATCACAAGAGTATCTCAGTAAGGATTTTTGGTTTTTAAATTCAATGAAAATCAGACAATTAGCAACTTTGTTACAATATTCAATGCAGATGTAAATCATCATTGGAAAAATTGTACTGAAGCCAAAATGTAGTACAGATAGTCCTCAAGTTACGAATGTAATGGACCCTGCAATTATATTTGTAACTGGAGAATTTGTTGGAATGAATCACATAAAATGAACATGAAAACCCCCATCTTTCGCCCATGCATTCACTAATCGAATGCACAGGTCATTAAGTGTAGATGAGATATCTCGGGGTGGGAAAGGCTATGAGGAGTCTAGTGATGCAATAGGCCACCTGTTTAAGACCACCCAAGACCTCTCCCAACCTACTGAGATACCTCATTGCTTCCCCCCATCCTGCCACACCAGGTCACTTACCATGCAAAGATCCAGCAAGCTGTCTCCTCTCCAGACTCTCTGCTATGCAAGATCACGGCCCCCAGAAGCTTCCAGTCTCCACGCAAAACGTTTGCAAGTCAATGGGACACTTTGAGGCAGTGTGATTTCACTCCCCCACAGTGTCCTGTTGGCTTGCAAATGTTTTGCACGAAATCATGGTGATCCAGATGCTTCCAGTCTCTGTGTAAAACGTTGCAGGCCAATTAGATGCTTGAAGCAAAATCGTCCTGCTCTCAAAGAAACTACAGCAGAGAACTTCACAATGTAAATCCAGCATGGTAAGATGGGAGGGGGCAGAGGTGGTATTCAGCAGGTTCACCAATTCTGGAGAACCAGTAGTGGAAATTTTGAGTAGTTTGGAAAACCAGGAAATACCACCTCTGACTGGAGATTTTACAGTATCCTTCCCCTGCCACGCCCACCAAGCCACGCCCACAGAACTGGTAATAAAAATATTTGAATCCCACTACTGGGAGGGGGGAAGCAATTGCAGACACCTGGCTGGGGGATGGGATGGATAGGCAGGGTGAATGTTGCAGTGACTCTGCGGTTGTTCGTAAGGGTGAACAATTGCCATAGTGCTGCAACATTCATAATTTTGGGTTTGTGTCATAAATACTTGGGGGAGGTTATTGCATAACTTCAAATGGTCACTAAGTGAACTATCGTAACTTGAGGATTACCTGTATTACAGTTTTTCCACATACCTTTACTTAATTCTCAGACACATTTATTAATTTAGTAAATAATAAAAATAATAAATATATAAAATGATATATTTATCCCTATTTCTTGCCTGATCCTTCCATAAAACAATTGGTGGCATTAGTAATGGGATCTAGCATCTGCCTTTTATAATATAAGTGAATTGAGACTCTTGATTTTACAAGCACACCTCATTCTCTTAAATATTGTATTGCACTATTTAAATATTACACTAATACTCTAAAAAGAATATTTCCATATTCTATGAAAATTTCACATCAAACAAAAAGAAAAAAGGGGGATGGAATATATATTACACATGTATTAACATTTAATGTTTTATAGTTAGCAACATTTATTTTGCCAAAGTCTTATTACAGATTATTTACTATTTTACTGCTCTCTTGCTTTATGTGTTATGCACACATATATGCATATTTATATAGATTGCATAAGCACCTATGTAGATACAGACATGCATACTGTACATGTGTAAATACTGAATATCCTCTAGGAAACTTCTTTAAAATCAAACAGATTTCATATAACCATATTAAAACAATCCCCCTCTCCTCCATGCAATGCTCAGTTGACCTAGTTGTAACCTCATTCAAAAATTACCCTTGCTAGATGTAAAAACTCCTCTGTCATTGAGCTTACATTATTACAAGCTAATTTCTCCTTTCAAAGACAGAACATAAACATCTGAACTTATATCATTCCAACTCTCAAATCCAGAATTTTTAATTAGTTGCCAAAATATCCATTACTGACTGCCACAGGACTAATTGTGAAATACTGGGAGGGAAATCTAATCTCAATAATCTCTTGCTCAGCCTCAGTTATTATTTATTATATAGAACATCATAAACAATAAACCAAAATATATTCAACACTTTGAATAACTATATGGAAACATATACACAAATATCACGTGGCAAGTTATGTGATGACACAGAACTGTTAAAGGTCACACAATTGTAACTGTCCATTTTCTTCATGTTTTTCTACCACAAACAACATCTCCCCCCTCTGTCCTTTACAGTGTACTGTACTGTATTTCCGAGCTGTTTTTCAAGGCTGTGGGATTCACAATGGGATTCACATTAAATATTAAAACTAAATACTTTGCTTACTTACCCATTTCAAAATGTCAGGAAATTATGTTAAAAAGAGCCACAAAAAGAAGGCTCATGGAGTATTAGCCCTCCCTCCAAAACCTAAGGATTTTATTGATCTTTATTAGCAAGATGATCTACTGAAATATCCATTCTTCCTCTTTAGAAATTACATTGATTTTTTAGAAACTGAAAAACTGAATGAAACATGTTCTTGTCTTGACTCTGTATGTAGCTTTTCTAGCTGATACTTTGTGGATGGGATGGAGATTTTTCATGTTTTTATTATATGGTGGATTTTTTTTAAAATGTTTAAAGCCTCTCAGAGTCATCTATGCATGAGTTGGGTGGCTATATAAATTTGTGAAGTAAATAAAAATACTTCCTTTTAGAAAAAGCCTGCTTTCATGCATTGGTACTTTTTCTGGAAGTCTTAATCAATTACTGATTTTAAACCCAAGAATGTGAATATTTGAGAAGCGTATTAAAACTTAGAAACGGGCTGGTGCAGTGGCCTAGAGGTAGAGCTCTTGCCTCACAATCAGGAGGCTGTGAGTTCAATCCTAGGTAGAGGCAGGTA
>JANHFN010007036.1:30456-53805 GCA_032468175.1 Toxicocalamus goodenoughensis
TTTTTATGTTTTATGTTCTTTTTGTTTTTGTCTGTATTTGAAAAACAAATAAAATATTTGAAAAAAAAAAAGAATTTGCCAATCAAGAGATGAGAGATTGTTGTCTATAAGATCATAGTTGCCTGTTTTGAAGTTATAATTGGGGATCCTGTGGTTATGGTGATTTTTGTGAGGATGTATGTTGAGACAAAAGTCAATCATGCTGTGGTCACTGTTGGAAAAAGGTTCATTAATTTGTAGTCCATAAATTGAACTCAAACTGTTGCAGAAGATGAGATCGAGGCAGTTGTTAAGTCTAGTGTTGTTGGCTACTAGTTGTTCCAGTCCCAGATTTGTTACAGCATTGTAGAAGGTTGCATGTATGGGTTCGGTTGTACATTCGTTCAGGGTCCAGTTAATACAAGGTAGATTGAAGTCACTAAAAAAGATAAAAACATATGGGCAGGAGGTTGCCCATGTTAGTAGTGAATTTAACTTGTTTACATGTTTAATGTCATAATCAGGGGCTCTGTAACAATTTAATTTAATTATTTAAATTAATTAAAAATTATTTCAATTTTTGTCATCACATTTCATTTTGTCCTTTCTTTAATGATTGTATTCCACAATTTTTTTCATTAGTGTAACTCTTGTCCTGCAGCGAGCTGTCGCATGGCCATGGTGAGTTATCCTGGGGTGAGTTGACCATGGTGAGTTGCAGAGGTGGTATTCTGCAGGTTCTGACCAGTCCTGGTGAACCAGTAGCAGAAATTTTGAGTAGTTTAGAGAACCAGCAAATACCACCTCTGATTGGAGATTTTACAGTATTCTTCCCTTGCCATGCCCACCAAGCCATACCCACAGAACCGGTAGTAAAAATAATTGAATCCCACCACAGGTGAGTTGGCTGCAGTGAGTTGTTCTAGACCCTTTATCAATACTGAAGAGGACACAAAGCACAGTACACAATGGAAAGCATGAAAGAAATGTTCAAACTCCTTTCAGTTTGACATCTGAGGCAATAACCATCCATATCAGTGGCCATAGCAAACTCAGAAGAGTTTGCAATAATGTCAGTATCTACTCCCCAGACTGCAGACAACATCTGACAAGCTCCTTTGAAGGCATCCATTCTTCATCATTGGAAAAAAAACCTAGTGAGTAAGAAGGTGCCTGCTAAAGTGGCAAATATTATGACTGGATGCAAAGAGAAGACTGATAGATGAGTGGGGCATTATGCCTAAGATTCCCATATGGCAGGGGCCATTTTTTAAAATAAGTGCTGGGAAAAAAGTGGCACATAGTAAAATCTATTTCTTTTTCAGAATGTCCCCAGAAGACCGTTGAATAATTGGAGCGAGGAGTCATGGCCAGGGAATACTATATGAGTAGGTAATGACTGTGATGCTTTTACCAGATATTCAAGTTGAAAAGGCAAACTAACATGTTCTTAACCGGATGCCTTTTACCTCTAGGGGTGATACTACTTTTTACAGGACAATGGTTTAAATTTGAAGCAGCCATATTGTTAGATCTGTGGAAGGAATTTTTAAAAAGTACCCTGTGTGGAATAAAGAACTGACTAAGGAGGGAAAGTAAGGAATGACTTGGCAGTGCAAAGGGAGTGCAAAGCATACATCATGGAATGGAAGCAACATAGTACAGCTCAAGACTTTTATTAAAACAAGAATGCATTGGGTGCTATGTGTTGTGTCTTCCACATATGAAATGTTGAAACAAGACTGATCTACTTTAAACATTGGCCCAGTCCGGGCCATGACTCCAATGATTCAACAGGTGCTTTTGCATGTGCAACTGTTTTGCTGCTTAGAGAATTTTCTCCACACATTTGCTCAAAGTGTCCCTTTAAATTCTGCAAAATTCTTAACAATTAAAAGATGGATTTAGTGTGCATGTAATCCAAACTGGTGACTTGTTTAACACTGTATTCTGGATCTGGGGATGGAGAAAATTTAAACAGTCCTTAGATGGTTCTAAGCTGGATTCTTACAGATCAAGGTCCTGGTCCTGGTCTGTTGCACTAAAGCAGTATTGCCTAATCTTTTTTTTTTTTTTGCTTTCCAATCTCATTTTTCTCTTGTGCCTCCCTTGTTTAGGTCCTCATCACTGGTGAAAAAGATTGCCTCTTACATATCTTGGCTTGAAAATAGAATATGTGTCTTTATTTGGAATACTTTTTGTCATTCAGTTTACAGTACACAACTACATACCAAAATGTACTCTTTATGTAAGTTATTAGTCAAGTAATGTGATCTTTGCAATTAACCAGTGTGCTTTCTGGTGTCAACAAGAAAGTATTGGCAGTATAAAATACCTTGCTTTTGTGTGGCCTCCTCGGCATGTGCCATGGCTCCTCTGTAGAATCATTGAAATAACTTAGGGGCTCCTGTTGAGAATATTGTGTGAAACCCTGAATTCAGTGATTGGGGGATATGACATATGGCTAACTCAGAAGAGAATGGAAATATTCCATGAGATTTGAGAAATATGCTTTTCTTAATGTGCTTTAAAAATACTCTCAAAATGTGTATTTATGCAGTATCATATTAATCTTTCATATTCAACTTGTGAGCAACTGTAAGCATTGGACTCTTCCCCTTCAATTGAAAAGAATGAACTTCTGAAGACCAGGCGTTTCCAAAGGAATCCTTTATTGAAAGGGATTTTATCTTAACACTAGGCAAAGCAGAGTCTAAGATATCAATGTCACTCATGGCAAGGTGGAGTGGCACCTTGCTGTAAGTGATGTCAAGTTGGCCATGGCCACTCAGTCGCATGACTGATGCTGCAGAGATAGGATGGTTTTCTATGTACCTTTCCCCTCCCTTCCCTTCCCTTTCCCTTCCCTTTGCAGGCAGGCTTGGCAGGCAGTCGTGATCTTTAGATGGGCTTTTATTTTGTCAGCCCAAAGGCCAGGGGTGGGGGGAAATCTCAGAATGGTATGTAGGAAATCTGTCTCTGCAGCATCTATTGTTTGCCAGCGGGCAGGCAATGAGGCGGCGGTGGTGGTAGGCAAGCGCTTTGAGCCTCAGAAACCATGGGGAAGGCAGTGGGGAAGGCAGGCAAGTGGACTGGGCATCAGGGACCATAGGGAAGGCAGCAGGGAAGGCAGGCAAACTGACTAGGCCTTGGGGACAGTGGGGAAGGCAGTGGAGAAAGCAGGCAAGCTGGCTGGGTGATGGAGGCAGCTAGGCTGGGATCCAGGCCTTGCTGTTTGCAGGCTTGCCCAGGCTGATCTGGGCATTCTGATGGGTTGCATGAGCACAGGAGAAGGCTGCATGAGCACAGAAGGCAGGCAAGCTGGCTGGGCCATATGGGAGGTAGCTAGGCTGGGAACCAGACCTTGCTGCTTGCAGTCACTCACCAAGGCAGATCAGGGCAAGATCAGGTGGTGCTCATCTCCATTTCTTAGCCAAGGGAGCCAATATTGTCCAAAGTCATTCTGTGGTCATGTGACCAGCATGACTGTCAAGTTTGAAATGCTTCTGAAATATTTGAATGTTTATCACTATTCAACTGGGGGGAGGAAAGGGTGAGAAAAGAATGCAGACGATCCAAGAATAGACTGTGTGAAACAAGAACCCCCAAGGTCACTACTGTAGGTGTCTGACAAAGAAACGAACTGTTCTCAAAACAAAAGACTGATTCGTAATTGGGCAGTGTGATCACTATGAGTGGGAAGAAGGGAAAACTAATGTCTAATTATGTAGAATTGCATGGGAAAACTTCAGAGCTTGTTTTAATTCTTCAGTGCCGAAATGGTGTATCCAATAAAGTTTTACTTTGGGGATTTAAAAAGGCCTGAGAGTGACTACTTTCTTTGGGTTTGCTAGTTGGATAGTTGACAATGACTATATGCTGAAGTGTATGGATCATTGTTACCTTCCCATCAGTGGTACTTATTTATCTACTTGCATTTACATGCTTTCAAATGGTTAGGTGGACAAGAGCTGTGGCATATAATGGGAGCTCACCCCATCACACAGCACTCAGGTCTCAAATCTGGGCTGTCAGTTTTCCCCACTGACAAGCTCAGCATCTTTAACTGTTGAGCCATTGTGCTAGCATATAATACTCAGCGGATAGCGGTATGTGATCACACTCAGCTATCTGAAAAACTCAAGAACATACAGAGTTGGAGAGGAAGCCAAAAGGAAACACCATGACTATGGATGGACCAGTAAATTGGAAAGAAGAGTCAGAAAAACGATGGTTTTTTTTTTAGCAGTGTTGATATTGTTACTGAAAAACCCTATATGGAGTCAAGATTAACTCAAGGGAGGGGCAGCATATAGATTTTCAACTCTAAGCCAAACTGTTTATTCCTATAAAGGAGACAGTAAGTAGGCATTCTCTTTGTTTTTTTCATGGAACAACTTCCCCTTTACCTGTCAATTCTGTATATGGGATGCTTTTGCAGATATTTTTGCTTGCAATCATATAGATAAAACTTCTCCAGAATGATCTATCTCTAAGATGGCCTTTGGGGATTATATTGATGTACTCATTGGTGCAATCAAGCTTATCCGCATTGCTATTGGTTGTCCTCTTCTTTCCTTTCCTTCATCTTTACTAGCATAATGCACTTTTCAGGAGAACTATATCATTGCATATGTCAGAACTGCCACCTCATGCTTGCGCACTATCACTTGGTACCAGTCTGCCATGAATTCCAGAGAGACTGGATGGAGGGGGCAGGATTCAGAGGTAAAGAGAATAATTGATCATAACAGGCAGAAACTATCCATCACTCCAATATTTTCATCATCAATCCTAAAGCTGGTCACTGTGTCTAGTGTCATTCATTTGATCTTTATATTTAATCTTAGTTCCATTTTTTTCTGTGCTCCTTGATTTTCATTACTAAAGCTTGCAAACCATTTACATTTTCTCAGCTGTCAGAGTAGTACCATCATCTTCTGCTTCTTGGACTTTCCACATTCATTCATCACAATTTCACTGATTTCATTCCATTATACCTCCAGTTCCCCATCAGTGATATTTAGGACTTCAAAGAGTTTCTTGTTGATCCCTTTGAAAAAGCTGGGTTTGTTCAACATCAGGTCATGGAAACTGATTTGCTTTGTTTTTCCATATTAGCTTGATGTAGACCTTGTATATGAGTGGCATGCAATCTGTTCTACAGTGATACCTTTGTCTTTTTATGGATATAAGTGAACCCTTTTATGGTTATCAATGAACCTTCCAATTCCTTGTACCAATAATATAATAACTTCTATTTCACTATATTTTATCTGGTGATGTTCATGTATATAGGCCTCATTTTGGTTATTTAAAGCAATGAAAAAGTCTTTAGATGCACCAAAAATGAATAAATCCTACTTCATTTCAGTTTCCTAGACCAGACATTTCAACTATATTTTCTTCATTCTTTCCATCTTGACATTCCAGATATTCCTTGTTTTTCATCTCCAAAGTAGTAGACAACAGATCTTCTGACTGAAAACATCTAATTCCATTCTATTTCAGTAGCCTTTACCATTTCAGCTTTTCTTTTCCTGTGTGGCAAAATCAGCATCCAGATGTCCCAAAAGGCTTTAATCTACACTCAGCATAAATATACTTCCTTTTGTGCATATTAAGTATCATTTGACCTTAGAGGCCCATCATCCAGTACTATATCACTTTATATTGTCTACCCATGCAATTTTCTTTGTAAAATACAGGAATAGTATGAAATGCCACAACACGTCTTTGCTAGTGTTGCTAAAAATGAACATCTGCCTAGTATCTTCATACATCCCTGCAACCTGATAGAAACACCTGCTTGCTTTAATTGGGCAACTGGGATGAATTTCATAATTTGGGTTAAAATTATTGGGTGGGGAGTGTATACTCTTGAGGTAGACTTTTAGTACTCTTTGCTCATAACTCGCTTTCCATTATAAAGCAGAATAGCAGCCCATTAAAATTGAGCAATCAATTTTTCCCCCTAGATGAAAATATGCAAACCCACAACCTTCCCCTCCAAGAAAACATGCAGACATCATCAAATATTCCTTAAAAAGTCACATCAACAAACACACCTGAGATAAACAGAAAAGCATCCCTTACTACACCCCTAGACAAACCCCTAGACAAACAAAACTGAGGGAAAATCACCAGATCCTCTCAGTGTTCCCCAAATATTGTAAAAAAGCCATGTGCTGTGGCAAGATAGGAATCCCCAGTAGGAGCAGGAAATGTGTTGCTGAAGTAATTTTCTGCTGCTCAAGGACTGGAGCAGAGTGCTTCAGTTTGGCCACAAGAAAGACCCATCATAGTAATTGTTCTGTGTAACTACTTAAATGAGGCCAAGTCTGTTTCTTCCCAGTGCTACACTTTGGGATAGACTTTGATGTATTACAGTGGCCACACATTTTCTCAGTGTATTCAGATAAGTGTGGCGATTCTATCTTGTGTTATTGAGGTAACAAAAGGAGAACAAGGGCCATTTCCAAAGAAGGCCTAAAGAAAGAAAAGGTGCTTAGTTGCAGTTTTAATACAAGCTGTCTTAGTCTCATAGCAGTGTGCTGAGAACCCCTTATCCTCTTGGGGGCATTTGAAAGGCAGGGCTGAGGCTTTGTAAGAAAGCCTCTTTGTAGAGCACTAACTGGTTTAACAGCTGTAATTATCTCACTGAGAGAAACTGTAAATTGGATTAAGGCTCTGAGTTGCAGTTGAATGAGCTCCTCCATTGCCCCACCTGGTGGGCTGCTCTGCGATAACAAATATAAGGGGGAAAAAAGAGCGGAGAAATCAAATTTGGATTCCACTTCACACTTACGGTTTCCTTCTGGAAAAAATGATTTTTTTTCCAGCAGAAAACGCTGGCATAGGCTTTGCTGGCAATATCAGTGCTGGGGCTCATATCATCTGCTGGCATTCTTCCGGAAAAATGATCCCCTCCACTATCAGAAGGAAATAAATAAATAAACAGCAAGAGATGTTTTGGCAAAGGAGCTGGAAAGGAACAGAGAGTGATGCGTGTCAACATCGTGTGCTCTCAGCCAACAGTCTGTAGCAGCCAGGGGTGGAGGTGGAGGGAGAAGATAGGAGTTTGAGCAATTCTTTTTTATCCCCCTTCTGCTTGTGTCATTGAAATAAACATACTATCATAGAAAAAAATTATAAACTGGATATTGGATGAATCTATGCAGAATATCCATGTTTTAACTAATGCTATGCTTGCTGGAAATAAATCTTGGTAGCAGAATATAATGACTTTCTGTCTGGATTTTTTGCCCAGTATGTGCATCTCAGATCTTCAATCAGTGCTCTTTGTGGAGTAGAATTTCAAAGGGGGCAAGTGGCACTGTAGAACAGCCAGGATCTTGAGAAAAACAACTAGAGAAATCATTCACATTTACTAATCTCTTCTGTGATGCACAAAGCAGATGGGGAAGAAGTGAGAAGTGTTGTCACTCCTAAGTGCAGCCCACACTTGATTGGAGGATGAGAAGTTGGCAGAAGGAACCAGAAGCTTGAGGGAAGGCTAGAAACCAGAAATCAAGGAACAAGATTATACCTACATTGCCTTGTAATTTATTCAGCCTACTAACTCCCCAGCAGATAGGAATAAAATTGAAAACTATCTTCACAGAGGGAAGCTGCATTTCAACTAGTTAAATTCATTTCAACAATCTATGCAATAATTCTGTGGAGTGGAGAACCCATAGCCACGAACAATGCTTACCCGCATTCAGGGGTGGGCTTCAAATTTTTTAGCAAAGTGCTCTCTGACCTAATGACTGAGTGGGTGTGGTTGGGTGGGTATGGCCCACTCAACACCACTCCCACCCAGTTACATGACCACCCAGCCACAATTACCCAGGGTTTTCTTGCTCCTGGTGTTTTCTGTGGGAAATGGGTCTCTCTCTCTCTCTCTCTCTGTTCCCCCTCCTTCCCTCTCATTTCTGTTTTTCTCTATTTTTCCATCCCCTCTCCCTCTCTCTTTCTTTCTTTTCATTCTTTCTCTTCCTTCTCTCTCTCATTTGTTTCCCTCTCCTGTGGTCTTTGTGCAGCTGTTTTTGTTTTGTTTGGGTTTTCTTGCCTGAATGGTTGGTTTTTAAACAAAAACACAGACTCGGGATAGGTCATTTTTGCTCCAGAAAGACAACATACCTCCCTAGATTGTATGTCTGCAGATGACTGGTTCTATTTCTTTGAGAATAGAATCTCCTCTCACCAACACTTGCCTTCCTTTATTAGGGGGTGTAGTATGGGATGCTTTTCTGTTTATCTCAGGTGTGTTTGTTGATGTGGCTTTTAAAGGCATATTTGATGATGTCTCTTTTCTAGATGTCTGCATGTTTTCTTGGAGGGGAAGGTTGTGGGTTTGCATATTTTCATCTAGGGGGAAAAATTGATTGCTCAATTTTAATGGGCTGCTTCTGGTTGGGTTACATTGGGCATTTGGGGTTTGTTAGATGTATGCTGGTTCTTTCTTTGATTATTGTATTTCCTTCTATGTGTGACATACCTCCATTTATTCTTCCTCCAAGGGTTTATCAGCAGGATCAAATTCTCTGGAAGTTATTTGTTCAATTTGGGTATAGCTTTCTTGCATAGGTTGGAGTTTGGCTAGAGTTGCCCCTAGATTCCTTACTTTTTCCTTTAGTAATACTTTAGATATCCCATTAATATTTTGGAATATTTGTTTGTCTCTGTCTACAGTTTTGTGTGTGTATGTGTGTATGGTGTGTGTGTATATATATGTGTGTGTGTGTGTATTACACATAACTTATCATCTAAGTTATGTTGTAATACACACATCACACATCACCTCATTATATTTAATAGTGGTCTCAGCTTATTCAGCAAGAGAAACAAACTGGACATTTACCACTGCAGAAGATGTGGCTTTAGGCAAATACTAATACAATCAAAACACTATTTGGCAGATTATTATATGTTAAAATATAATGATAAAATAAAATAAATTCTTACTGAGAAATGTTACACACTTTTGTGTAGTTTTGATATAGTTAAAAGTGGGATTTGCACAGAAAAACTTTCCATTGGATGGATAAAGACAAACATGATTTTGTATGGTACTGGTAATAGACCACTACCATCAGCATTTAGAATTTTCCAGATAGGACATTCTTACAAATAGGGCACTTGATCTATATACCTGTATCAGTGAAACTGAAAGCAATAAAAATGTTCAAGATATAATATGAAATGAAAATAATGCCTGGGATGTTTGGAAACCAACTAATACAAGTTTTTATTTGTTTGTTTATATAATGTATTGGCCGCCCATCTTACCACAAGACAACTCTTATATACTTGCAAATAATCATTGCATGCTGTATTTACTGCACAATGAAGAGAAACAAATGGTGTAAATCTCACAACTCTTAACTATAGCTAAACAAAAGTTAGGGCATATCATATATTTCACTTCCTCCAGTAGCCATCAGACTTTTTCCAGGTGATAAATGGACTAATAAAAGTTGGTCTCACTGGAGTTGTAAAAGAACCCCCAAGGGCCTGCTATGATAAATTTGCAAAGTACTTTCAAGATAAAGGAACTCATATTAGTCTTGAATTTGACACAGTTTTCATATGGAAATGTCAAGGATATTATCTAGCCAAGTTATATGGGACTATTTTTAAGGGTGATTATTTGATTATTATTCTTCTATGATAGGGGCCTTGACGAGGTGAAAGGGCTTGTGTGGATAAATGAAATTGTGGGCTATGTCATCAGACATGTATTCTATGTGCACAATTATTAGCCAAGGAAGTATTTTGACCATATCATCATTTTTATGTATATTTTCCACCTCCAAGCTGTATAAACTTGAAAGCTTAGTGGATATAAGCATATCAGGTAATGTGTATTTGTGTAATGAGGGAGGGTGTGGCCTAAGGAGATCAACACAATATATAAAGGTGCATATAATTATTAGGCAGCTTCTTTTCCTCAGGCAAAATGAGCCAAAAAAGAAATTTAACTGACCCTGAAAAGTCAAAAATTGTAAAAGGTCTTTCAGAGGCATGCAGCACTATTGAAATTGCTAAGATATTGGGGCATGATCACAGAACCATCAAACATTTTGTTGCAAATAGTCAACAGAATCACAAGAAACATTAGACGCACATTAACTGCCAAAGATTTGAGAAGAATAAAATGTAAAGCTACCAAGAACACTTCCTCCAGTGCTGTCATATTCAAGATGGACTCAACTCAAAATCAACTCCTAAATCTACTGCCAGTTTTTATAACACACTTTCTTCCCACAGTGGTACAGGAAAATGCATCTTTCAAGCAGACCATGATTTTTATGCTCTATTGCATGCATTGAAGTACTCCAAGTACTTTACTCCAAAGTACTCCACTGTGTGGCTAATCAGTAAAAGGTCTTAAAGATGAAAGAATAATTATGTCCCCACCTGACCTAAACCCTATTGAGAATGTTTGGGCCTTTCATAAATGGGAGATTTACAGTGAAGGAAAACAGTGCACCTCTCTGAACAGTGTCTGGGAGGATGTGGTTGCTGCTGTACAAAAAGTTGATCAACAGATCAAGAAACTGACAGACTCCATGAATGGAAGGCTTATTGAGAAGAAGGATGGCTACATTGGTCACTAATTATTTTTAAATGTTAGAAATGTTTATTTGTACATTTTGAATTGTATCTTTATTATTCTCACCTTAACAGATGCAAATAAAGGAGTGAGATGGGAATTTTTTTTCTTTTTTCTTTAGTTGCATAATAATTTTGCACACTAATAGTTGCCCAATAATTGTGCATACATATATATTCTCCTAAGAAAGCCAAAACCTCACTTTTATTTTCTTAAATATTCAGGTTTGAGGTTTATTAACATTTTGGATTGATCTAGAGCACTGTAGTTGTTCAATAGTAAAATTAATCCTCCAAAATACAACTTGCCTAACAATTGTGCACATAATGTATATGTCCAGAATGGTGTCCCAAGGTGAACAGGCCATGATGATACCCCAAACTAATATCTATCACAACTGCCAACATTCATTGGATCAGCATGGCAGATTATGGTCTATTCCTTCCACATGCCAATACAACCTCAAAAACAACCATCATTCCCTGGAGGCCCTAGGGCAATTATCCACGGCAGCAGAAAGGCCTTCCCAGAAGTAGTGGGTGCTAAGAATCACTGGGTAAAATCAGGCTGCCTTTGCACTTGGATAAGAATGGTCAACATTCAAATAATGAAAACAGATACTCAACTAGAAAAACTGCTGATTGAACTCAACAATATGCATTGGGATATCATTGGATTATATGAAACATGACAAAAAAAGTGAACATTTAGTTAAACTTGATAGAACAGAGTATTTACTCTACACTAGAGGTACCAAAGATGGACGATGTGTCGGAGTTGGTTTTCTCATCAACCAAAAGCTGAAATACTCTGTGGTAAAATTTGAAACTATATCAGACAGAGTAGTCCAATGCATTATTCAATTGAACAAACAATATAAGCTTCAAATCATCCAAACTTATGCACCAACAATAAGCTATAGTAATGATGACATTAAAGAATTTTATGATGATGTGGCCCACCTTCAAGACAAAGAAAAATGTGGATACAAAATACTAATGGGTGATTTTAATGCAAGAATAGGAAGAACAATAACTTGACAAAAAGTGACTGGCCCATATGGAGGTTGTAAATGAGATAGTAGAGGTGGCAGATTAGTAGATTTTTCCGAAGGACAGGAACTTTATATCATGAACTCATTTTACAAGAAAAAGGGTAGCAGAAAATGGAGATAGAAGAATCCATCAGGGTATACAAGCGAAATTGATTATATCATGTTGTGAGATCCCACTATGCATACACACACACCATGAGTGTAAGGAGTCTTTATTAAGACTTCCAAGCCTGAATTGGTGTTCTCAGCAATCCCAATGAGTTCCACAGGCTACTCAAATGAAGACAATACTAGTCCTCAAGGCAAAGGCAAGTGAAGTCCACTAAGCAAAAGCAAGTTCCCAAGACAAAGACAAGTTCCAAGAAAAAGACAAGGTAAAATAAGGCAGCAAAGAGAAGCAAACAGCTGAAGAGATACAATCCAAAGTTCAAGGCAAGAACACAAGCAAGGAAAAAAACACGTTGTTCCCAGCATCATCTCCATCTGTCTTCTGTGCTTATTAGCCAGCTTCTGATGTATCCCATCAAGAAGGGCGAGGCTGTCTCCTCATGAGTAATTGGGCTGACCTTTGCTGCTCCTGCCTTTTGTCTGCCTTACATGTTCTTGGATCAGTGTAGAAGGCAGTTCCTCTTCCTCATTGCTGACCACTACAGCTGCATGCTTTGGCCACCTGAAGCCTCAGGGCTGTCCTGATGCAGCTGTGCTTCAGCCAAATCACTCTCAGATGACTGCATTGACCAACTCCCCTCCTGATGTGGTTCATCCTCCTCCAAGCTTACATCTGGAGAGGTATCTGGGGAGGCATCTGGGGGAGTCATCACATATGTTGTGATAAAACGATATTCTACAATTACACTCTCATCAATCATTTTAATATTGGAAGTGACCATCCAAAAGAGCTTATTATTATTTAAATAATTTTTAATAATATTTTAGTATAGGTTTTGTTTTTATTAATCACACAAACAGTAGAGATACTGAAATCATGAATAAATACATAAATGAATTTTTTTTGTTACACTACTGTTGTTACATATTGATACTTATGTTTCTCGTTTGATTTTTTTCATAATAGCAAAAAGCAAAGGAGAAATGAACAGAAGAATCAACATGTAACAATAATAGTAAAATAATTTTTATGTATGTATGTATGTATGTATGTATGTATGTATGTATGTATGTATGTATGTATATATGTATGTATGCATTTATTTATTTGTTTAGTATCTGTTTTGTTTTTATGATTCACCCGCATCAAGAGGCTCTTTAGTTCCTCTCCACTTTCTGCTATTAGGGTGGTATCATCTGAATATCTGAGGTTGTTGATATTTCTCCCAGCAGTCTTAATTCCAGCTTTTGATTCATCTATACCTGCCTTTCTTATGATGTGCTCTGCATATAAGTTAAATAGGCAGGGCGATAGTATATAGCCTTGCCGGATTTCTTTCCCAATTTTGAACCGATCAGTGGTTCTATGTCCAGTTCTCACTATTGCTTCTTGAGCCGCATATAGGTTTCTCAAGAGACAAATAAGATGGTCTGGTACTCCCATCTCTTTAAGAACGTGGCACAATTTGTTGTGATCCACACAATCAAAGGCTTTACCATAGTCAATATGCTAACTAAATAAATAGGCAGTAACCCATGAAGTTGTTAAGATGTACACATGCTAATAAAGAGATAGTGGGGAATATGGAGTTTGTTGCAAGGAATGAATATTGTTCATTGATCATATATCAAGAAAAGTGAAAATGCTGTGTATAGTTGCCCATTTTGTTTTATGGAGTTGTGATGGTTATGCAGGAGAAATTTAAAAAACATGTTGAAAACGTATTTAAGAAGTACAAGATAATAAATGGGAAGCAAATTAATGTGTGTTGCATACAAAAACAAATGAAACACATTGTAGTTTTTTAGTCATGTAGAAGAATGAATGAATCACCATGATGAATTTTATATAAATGCCCTTACCTGTTTCACTAAGGATAGACCGTCATTACAGACAAAGGATGATGTCTTTGGAGAGGTTGGTTGATTGGTCCTAAAAATGTAAAAGAAGCATAATGTTAGCATGCTTGCATATGATGCTTAGTTATGATGAAGATGCCATTGGTTGCATTTGCATGCCAGCTGATACACAAGTTCAGTGTCCGGATCATTTATATTCATTTGAAATTCTGTATCAGATGATATATCCTCTAGAGCAACAGGTGACATTTAACCATATCAGATGCTGCTGAGAGCATCCAGGGGTGGGATTCAAAAATCCCAGCAACCGGTTCGCTGCCTGGTTGCTGGGTGGGTGTGGCTTACCAGAACTTCCTGTTTCTGTCTTCTGGAGGGCCTCCAGAGCCTGGGGAGGCCATTTTCACCCTCCCAAGGGTCTAGAGGCCTCCCCCAGGCTTCTGGAAGGACACAAACAGCCTCCCCCGACCTCTGGAGGCTTTCCGGAAGCCAGAAACAGGTCCATTTCTGGATTTCCAGAAGGCCCATTTTTGCCCCTCCCAGAGCCTCTGTGCAGACCCTGCACTTACCTCCATTGAAAATGGATCGCGTGGAGATTCCTGTGAGGGGTAGGGAGGGAAGGGTGGGGCCAGCCTGTTGGTTGAAATTACGGTTCGGCGAACCAGCTGTAACTTTAACATCCTGTTTGTCTGAACTGGTCCAAACCAGTAGAATCCCATCCCTGAGGGTATCCCATCAAGATCTTGGGTGTCATTTTTTCCATGCCTATGGACAACTAATCCTCTAATACCATTTCATTAAGTGCAGTAGGATATCATGGTAGAGAGAAGCTGTCAATGGTCTGACTAGTGAACCCAACAAAAGGAACTCTTTTGTTTGAATCTCAAAAAGTAGAACTTTATTGAATGCACCATCTTGGAACTGAAGAGGAAAACTAGCTCTGCTTTTTTCACCTGAAAGCTTCCTTAATTAAACAATAGATTCCCTTTCTCCCATCCCTCAAGTGGTCACATGGTCCAATAGTAGAACTTATTTTTGATATGGGAACAGTCTACTTCTCCATTGAGCACCTGGGGTAGTGACCTTGGTGTTCTGCAGGTTCTCATGGTGCATGGACAATGTCTTGGCATCCTGTTTCCCCCCTACACATTCCACCCCTCCCCACTTATAATTGGCAAATTGAAAAGGGAGCTAGAAAGCAATAAATGATTCAATCTTGATAGAAGCAGCTGGAAGAGGAAAGAGAAAAGGAAGAAACAAGGAAAGTCTGGTCTTGCCAAAAGCTATTGGAGAAGAACCAAGGAGAGATGGTCCATTTTGGTATATTTAAAATATGGATTAATCCCCTCTCTTAATAATTAGGCGAATTTGAGAAGAGCTTTTTCTTTCATTATAATAAATATTTGTTTTCCTCCTTGTAGTGCAAACAAAAAGAAAGTTACTGTGATGTGCATTCAAGGGATTTTTTCTTTGACTGGAGAGTGATTCTGTATCTTTTTTCCAAGGGATAATCAGGCAGTACCCTTATTAATATTTTTTTGCCTATTATTTTTATTTTGGCTTAGTTTTGCTTTTATAGTTTTAATACTTTTAAATAATTGTTATCTAAATTATGTAATGACTTTTGATAATTACTGCTTTATTGGATCTGTGTATGCCACTCAGAATTGCTTTGTCAAGTGAATAACCATATAAATTTGATAGACAGACAGACAGACAGATAAATTGTAGCTTACTTTAATGCTGGGAGTAATAGAAATAAAAATTGGAACAAACTGTTGTATTTCTATTCAAATAGGTTGAGGAATAAATAAGTAAATGCTCAAATTTGTGATAGAAGAAGAGAGATAGTTTTGAAAGTGTCTCTCAGCCAGGAAATTGTACTTATGCTGTATCACATGGGCAAAGCATAATTGACCTTGCAACTCTCTGATAATAAAGTTGCTTTATTATCTTCAAGTTTAATCTATTATGTCATTATGATCTTCAGCACTAAGTTTTGAGCTTTTAAACATAGATTATAGTACAGTATTTGATGATATAGATTATAATTTTATAATGTCGGCCAAAAAAAGAAAAGAATTAAATGGAACATTTTTTCCAATTTGGAATAGCCCGGAGTCTGTTTTAAAATGGAAGATAATACCAGTTCTGAATAATCAATAGATAAATCAATAATACTTACAAATTATCTCTACTTTTTAGGTCTCTACAGCAAATTGGAAAAGCACAGAATGCCTGAAAGATAGGTGATGGCACTAGAAGCGATCAAGGCCCTATCTCATGCAGAAGTATGATGACCAGAGCAATTCTGGGTAGAAAGTCCAAGTCTTCCCATTTTTAACACTATTGCTCAGCCAGGGAGTTCTGCTAAATAGGTAATCCCTTTTTCTTCTACTCATTGGCTGATTTCAAAGTGCACACACATATTGGATATCGCAGTTAGTTTATGAAGGATTTTTTTTTAATGTTGGAAGACTTCCTACAGGAAACTCTCATGAATGGTATGTCTGAGGGCCCAAGATTGTCCAAGAGTGGAGGAACCAGGAGGAGGGCCCAAAAGACATAGCAGACACCCAGTAGGAGGAGCCATTACATGGAATTATAGGTTAAAATAAAGGGGAAAATCAGTATTATTAAAATTGACTAATAAATATGAAGCTATGGACATAGAAAGTGAGCTGCAATCACATGAGAGTACTCAATTATTCTGACCTTTCAATGGAAAAGTTTCTTAGTAAGGATCAAACAATGTCAATGTCAGGGTTCCGACCAATGCCTTAATAAAATTAAGAGTCTCAAGCCTTTTAGCAAGAAAAATCTAGTTGTTTGATAGGAGCACCATGTTGGCACTACCTAAGTGAAGCCACCTCTGGCTTCACCCAGTTCGCACCTTGACTCTGACCCTGTTTTCCCTCCCCACAGAATGTGTCACCAGTCACATTCCCCAATGAAGCAATTTTGCAGATCGCAGAAGTCACTCCCTTCAGCTGTTTGGATCTATGTGGAGATGGCCTTGGCTTCATTTCATTTCATTTATTTAGATTTATATACCGCCCCACTCCCGAAGGACTCGGGGCGGTGTACAGCCAATAAAACAGCATACAAAATACAAAAAATAAAAACAACAATAAAAAGCAGAATATAAAGAGGCTGACCTAAAAGCTAAAACCCGTCACATTTCAGCTGGCTAGGCTATGTCTTGTTTTGATTTGAGGTGTGAATTTCCTGGCGCAGCTGCAAGGCGCGATTCCCATCCTCCTGCCTATGGCAACTTGGAAGCAGGTCAAGAAAGCTTCACAAGTTGACATTCAGGTTCCCTCACTTCCTGAAGGCAACCTGTGTGAAACAAAAACAATTTGGTTACAGGTGTATTACTTAAGGGGGCGATCTCCCCAGGTTTGGTTGAGTTCTGTTCATGAAATCTGACTATGAGGTGGTCAGCTTGGATGTTTCTGCTCTTTACCCAGGACACCTCTGATAGAGGGTAGCCCTTCCCCTTGATTAGGTATTGGAGTTGCTTCCTGTGCCATCTAGAGCTGTGATGGCGAACCTATGCCACACATGCTGGAAGTGGCACGCAGAGCCATCTGTCTGGGCATGTCAGCCGTTGCCCGTTGCTTTTCTGGGTTCTGGTGTGTGCAGATGCTCCTGTTTTGGCACTTAGTGCTGAAAAGGTTAGCCACCACTGACCTAGAGTCAAGGATGTGTTGCATCTTGTAATGGGTTTGCCCCCCTATGACCACTGGATCCCAGGGCTCATGGGGTGGTGGTCTCAGGGTCGACCTGACCACATGTTTTAAGAGGCTGCTGTGGACTACTGGGTGTATTCTCCCAGCAGTCAGGGCAGCTTCAGTTGCACTATGACTGGGTTGATAATCTTTACTATGGGGAACAACCCATAGCTTCTTGCTGGGAAGCTTTAGCCTTAAGTATTTTGTGGATAGGTAAATCTCCCACACTTGGAATGGACATTGTGGGGCTCGGTGTTTGTCTGCCTGTTTCTTATAGGTCTGCATAGCTTTAGCTAGCACTCTCTTGACATTTACTCATGCCACTTTTATTGTTGACAGCCAGTCGGTTAAACTGACTGAGGAGGGGGTTTCCCTTGGGTATTCGGGCATTGGGATGAAGTCCATACCACTTACTTACCCATGCTACTGTGAACCACATTATTGTAAGCAACCTCTGTGAATGGCAGAAGGTCTGCGCAGTTTGACTATTGATAGTTCACATAAGCACCCCAGGTACTGTTCTATCATGGCGTTCAGTCTTTCTGCCCTGCCATTGGTGCTCAGATGAAAAGCCAAACTAAGGCCCTGGGATGACCCAATGAACTGCAAGAACTCCCTCTAGAACTCATGGCTAATTGGACTCCTTTGTCCGAGATGATTCTGTATGGTACTCCATGCAGGCAGTAGATATGCTTCAGGAAGAGTTTGGCTAGCTGGTGGGCTGAGGACCCACCAGCTGCAAGTTATGAAGTATGTCTGCTTCAATCATGGGCCAAATCACTGTGTTCCCCGTGCTCTTTGGAAGCTCAGCTATAAAGTCCATTGTGATTTCCTCCCATGGTCTCATTGGCTCTGCCACCTGTTGCAGCAATCTTGGGGGTCTTCCTGGTCTCCTTTTCATAGTGGCACAGATAGTGCACCTTTTTACATAATTGTCTATGTCTTTTTTCATGCTGGGCCACCAGAATTGTCTCCTCACTAGGTGTAAAGTTTTTAGAAACCCAAAGTGGCCTGCCAACTTGGCTTCTCCGGAGGATTGAGGTGCATAGGGACTCGGGGATATAGAGTTTTGCACCCTTCCATGCTAGGTCTTCTCTTTTTGTCAAGATATGTTGGTTGTCATGGAACCAGGGGTCTACTTCCAGATCAGTTTTGAAATTCAGGTTAAATCACTTTCGAGTTGGTCTTGCTGGTTGTGGCATTATTGGTGGGTGGTCACTTGGGCCATGATTTGATTAAGGCGGATGATGGCATCTACTACCTCTTTCCGCTTGCCTTTGCATTGGGACATGAGAGGGCATCAGCTAGGAAATTCTTCCCCCCAGAGATGTATTTTAGCACTAAGTTCAATTGGCTGAAATATTGAGCCCAATGGACTTGTTTGGGTAATAGTTTCTGTGTGGTCCTAAGAGTCTCCAGATTCCTATGGCCATTCCAGACTTCAAATTGTTTCTCCTCCCCTTCCAAAAGGGGACATCAGTTTAGTAGTGCCCATCTTACCACAAAAGCCTTCTTTTCCTACACTGCCCACCATCTTTCTGTGTCATTGAGTTTACAGAAGGTATAGGCACAAGGCTGTAGTTTTCCCTGGCAATTTCTTTGGAGTAAAATGGCTCCTACAGCCACGTTGCTGGCATCAGCTTGGATGATGAAGGGTTCTTTGGGGTTGGGATGTTTCAATACAGGTTCTGGAAGGCTTTTTGGGACTTGTTGGTGGCATGCCTGGGGCCTCATCCCTGTCCTGCCCTGGGTAGTGGTTCTGGCTTGGGTTTTGAGGCTGGAGTTGGACAAGCCAAAGCAAAGTGGCCTATCCCTCCACATTTGTAGCATTTCAACTGGTCTCAGGGAAGGTTTTGTTTTGGGGCCAGCTGGGTTGTAGTGGCATCCCATTGGCCAGGTGGTCTGTGATCTGGTTGTCCTCTCTCATTAGGACCCAGTTGTCTTTGCATGTCATTGGCAGACAAACCACAGTCAATCTTTATGGCGACTTGTTACCAGTCAGAGAGTTGGTTGGGAATGTCCTGATAGATTGTGGCTTAACTAATTTGCTTGTCTAGGCTTTCTCTGAAGAAATGGACTAGCAGCTTCTCTGGCCAGGATGGTAGCTTTCCCATGACTCTTCTGAATTCATGGATATGTTCTTTAATGGGTCATCCTCTGTTTTAAATTCTGAAACTCATCATCCACATATTGATCCTTCCCACATCCTCAAATCTGGTTTCTAGCTCTTCCAGGAATTTGTTGATGTCCTGCAGTTGGAAGGCTCTCCTCCTATAGAGGGCTGCTAGCCATTCATTTGCTTCTCCCTCTAATCCCATGGCTATGGTGTTCACCATGACTCTCTGTGATGGGTAGAGGTGTCCATAATGATCTAAATGGACTTCCGTGGAATCAAGGAATAGGGCTAGCTGATCTGGGTCCTCATCAAACTCCCACTGAATCTGGGCGGCTCGTTCAACACTGTCCCTCTCTTGCCTTGTTGGGCCCCATCTGCCTGCAGTTGGTGTACTTGGTGGTCTCCATCAGCTCTAGCCCATGGAGGGGGAAAAAAAAGGCGAGTGTTGGTGGTAGGAGATTCAATTCTCAAGGGAACAGAATCAGCCATCTGTAGACCAGACAGTCAATCCAGAGAGCTATGTTGTCTTCCTGGAGCAAAAATCAAAGATATGGCTGAGAACGTAACCAAAATAATAAAACCCACAGATTACTACCCTTTTCTACTGCAACATGTAGGGATGAATGACACAAAAAAGGATTTGAAAAAAATGAGTGATTACGAGCAGCTAGATAGTATAAAAGAAAATCACAGCACCCTTCGCTAACGCAATACTGCTGCCCAGGATCCTAAGCCCTGAAATGATCCCTACAATGCATTGGGAGTGTAAAGACTCAGGGAAGATGGAACAAGAACCGGAGACTGGTGAAACCTGCTGTTATCCTTCAGAAGCAGAGGCTGTGCAGGCTGAGTTCCAGAACGGAGCGAGACTCAAAGAACCAATCCTTTGGCAACTCCATTGACAGAAACAGTGATTGGTGTCCTCCCGCTTTTAGAAGCACAGTGGCCACCAGGAACTGGAGCTGCCAACAAGTGAAGACCATCGCAATCTCTGGAAGCTGGTGGAGTTCACAAATAGAGACTTCAACTGGCATTGTGGAGTCAGTCACCAGCTGGATTATGTAAAAAGTTTTAACTACTCAGTATGGTTCCCACAGTTCAAACCTCTCCCAACATGAGTCAGCCAGGATGGGTACTGCCATGGCTGGTTTTCCATTATCTGGAGCACGGAGCATCGGTAAGCCAGAGCGGAGCATCCACATCGGCTCGTGCAGGACTGCCCAGCTCAAGGCTAGCGACCCAGCAACAAAGCCCCTGAGTTGTGGCAGCAGCCTCATCACCTGATGCAGCAGGACAACCCCCATGGCCAGCAGACTGACCGAGCCCAGGGACTGAAGGCAGAAAGGAGAGGTGCTCCAAGGCCAATCCAACAAGCTCCACTCTCCCCCACTGTGAAGCGTGCTGAATTTCGCTGTGCTGCACAAGATACTGCGAGACCAGCGGGTAGGCCATGGAGGCAGAAACAGCATTAGCATTGGCCTCTTCTCTCCACAGTAGAGGGATGAAAGGAGGAGCCACAGCAGAGGGTTAAAAGAGCCACATGTGGTTCTGGAGCCACCAGTTGCCAACCCCTGGACTAGATGATCTACAAGATTCCTTCCAACTCTCTTATTCTATTAATCAAGACTTAGAAACTACTTTACATACATTTATAAGGTTGCTCACAAGTCAAACAGGAGCCAGCATAAGTAACAAGTTTGGTGGACTAGGAATGGTGGTGTTTAGACTAAGACTAATTGGGTTTAGATCTAGTTCTCTAGAAAGAATTAGATATGATCTTATTATGATCTCAAGAATCAGATGGATAAATATAGGTTAGATGTACTGTAGTGCAGTGTATTTGCCCCCAAAGTGTGTGGTCATAAATTGTTTGATTTTGACCTGAAAAGATCAACCAGGATCCAAAGGTCCATTGTTAACCTAATATCATTTAGTATTTATATAAATGACCTGGAGAATCAAGGAAAGAAAAGAAGGAAAGGTTGTTTATCAACTTTGCAGATGACAGTAAGCTTGGAAGACTAGATAATAAATTAGAGATCAACATCATTTATTTTATTTATTTATTTATTTTGTCAAGCGATTATGAGATAACAGGTATAAGTATAAACATAGTTATGAATACATGAAATGGATACAAATAAGAAAAAAAAGAAACAATAGGACAGGGACGGTGGGCACGTTGGTGCGCTTATGCACGCATACATTTGTATTTGTTAGTTTTATTTGATCATGTTTCATAAATATTTCTTTTGAAGAATGAGCACATTCTGTTTTTAAACAATTCATACCTAGAAAACACTTTACTGGAATTTACATTGTTTCCTATAATTACTCCAACACCTACAATCACAGGATGCATCAGGGAGTTAAAACCATATATAAAGTCTCATTTTGTAAAGTATGAAAAGAGAGTGTGCTATTCTTAGCGGCAAGTTCTAAAACTACGTGGAGTTCCCAGCATGTGACAGTATCTGGCCAAGCTCCCTGGGTTCAGCAGCTAAGGAGAGTTGGATAGTCAGTAGTTGGATGGGAACCCACCAAAATTTCCAATCTGTAAGCTAGACAAAAATGTTGGAAAGCATCCTAGAAGACAAACCACTTGTACATTGTTACTAATAAAAAACATGGATATGTCCACGTAGTCACCAGGAGTTGAGATTGAATGTAGGGAATCCTATGTTTTTATGGCTACTGAAGGTTCACGGAGGAAGTCAGAAAAGATCACAAGGAGGCCTTCAGTGAAGAGAGAAAAGGCAAAAGTAAAGGAAACAGAACCTTGGATAGCTCCATGTAAAGCCTGAGTTGAGTATCTCTACTATTAGATTAGAAAGATTTTGTCTTATAACATTGTGAACACTTGAAGACCTACTTGTTGCATGCAATCTTTTTGGTCTTGAAGATATCCCTGATGCTCTCATGCCATTATGGACAATCCAGTAGTGAAAGTGATAGCTGAGCTCATATCAAAAACAAGAATTGTGTAATGCCTCTGCTTCAAGAGGAATGCACATCAATCTGTATGTTTTCAGCATTTGATCACCATTTGGAGACTAAGTATGCAAGATGACTGGCCTGACTCCAAATCTGTGGATTTCAAAATGCAATAATATGAGAATATTAGAATATCAAAATATTGACTTGCTTTCTAATTGAGGACAGTTTTTCAATTCAATAAAGGTTTAAATCCTATAGTCACCCTCCTTAAGTCCTGCTGTGTTGCCTCATTGTTGTACTGTGGGTGTTTGTGAGAGGAATAAAGGAGGAATGCCAAGAGTGTATGGCAGAAGTACATAATCCTAACAAGGTTATCAAAAATGTGAAGGTCATCCCAGCTGCTCAGCTAAAGCAACCAGGAATCTATATTGGGAAGCAATAATATAGGAAGATGTTGGAGAGAAAATATCATTTTAGTGACAGTGGGAAAGGCATCACTTCATACTGTGCAAGAGGAGGCAGTGGTAAATTATTCCTGTATTTTACCAAGGAATCCATGTGGATAGATGATATAAGGTGATTGATGATATACTGCTAGACAATATCCCCTCAATTTGGGTGGCTATTGAGGAAGAATTTTTATTTAGGATATTTATTTATTTAGGAATTTTATATTGCTGCCTATTCACACATGGAGAATCAAGGTGACTTACAAGAATATAAAAACCTCATATAAAAACCAATCAAACTAATAAAAAAGAATCATATAATAAAATAATACAATAAAATAACCCCCCACCCTCTGCCCCAGTGACAACGCATTACATGAGCCATTTAATGGGATCCATCCAGTGGTGGTATTCAGCAGGTTCTGACCAGTTCTGGAGAACCGGTAGCGGAAATGTTGAGTAGTTTGGAGAACCAGCAAATACCACCTCTGACT
>JANHFN010007037.1:24715-36101 GCA_032468175.1 Toxicocalamus goodenoughensis
TGGAGTTTTTTTCCCTCCTTTGCTGGTACTTTGCTTGTGTGGAGTGACCATTCAAAGTTACAATGGCACTGAAAAAATGACTTATGGCCATTTTTCACACTTACAACTGTTGCAGCATCCCCACAAAGTCATGAGAGACCTGGCGAGGAGATGCATGCCTCGATGTGAGTGATATTGAGTTGGCCACGCCCAGCCAATAACATGACCGCCACGCCCACAGAACCGGTTGTTAAAAAATTTGAATCCCACCCCTGCTAGTAAGCGATATATCTCAAATGCTAAAATGACAGATGATGTTTTATCTTTAAAAGTTGCATTTCATGTTTCAAAGTTTTGAACTTAGCATTGCTTTTAATACAATATTATTATACATAAACCTTAACTAGAGACAAGCTTGCTAGTCAGAGAGACTTGTTCGGCACAGATTATTCAACTGATGAAAGCATGGAAACAATTTCTGCTCGTAATTGGAATGCAGCCTCAAAATCGAAGCAGAAATAATAAAATTTTAAATCTTTTATTGGGATTCAGCCCAGTTGCATCTGGCCTGGCCTAATTGCCTTCAACATGGCCATTACTCAAAAGCATAACATTTAGCCACCAACAGAATTTATTAATGCATAATAGTCATTTGCTTGCAAACAAAAGTTATTGGAATGGAGCAACAACACAAAGATTGAGGTGCTGACACTTTAAGATTGTTTTATAACAGTACACTGAGGTATAATTTAGGAGCTTTTTAAGATTTGGGTAATTAATCATTGCTTGTGGCACTTTAGAGGAAGTTTGATTCAAATGAGATTAATCTTTGTAATAATTAACATTAAGGGTTGCAAATAAAAAATAAATTTTGCTGTTTTTTCCTCAAAATTGGCAAAACATTGGCTTGTGCAAGTAGCTAATGAATGCAATTCTTGATGATTTCTATAAAGCATTCAACATCCCAAGCCACAAAAATGCTGGAAAATTCTCTGTCTTGGTATATAGAATATGAGCAACTGAGCACTCAGTTTTGATAATTCTGAAACTTGGAATCTGTCAATATTACTGTGGAGATTGAAGTAATAGATCTAACCTATCCCATAAATATAATGTGTCCAGATACTACTTATGTTAGTTATATCAGCACTTTCATTGTAAAACCCATTTTTACCTCAGCCATAAAAAATCACTTTGTAATGAAAAATAGCCTTTCAGACTACAAGCTTATATTTTTAATGGATGTACTAAGCAATAAACAGAATTTAGAAGTGTCAAAAATTCCATTCAATTTCTTAAAATATATTTAAGATAAATAATATATTTAAAATATAGGCTTTTAGTGCGGTTTGGCTCCGAGTAAAAAAAAGTCTCCAATAAAGGAAACACAATGTTGCCAGCCAATCAAGACAAAAAAAACCACAAAACAAACAGAAGATATTAGAAACACCAATCAAGCAGAACGCAGCAAACTCCAAGACCAATAAATACAGACCAAGACTCCCAACCAATCAGGATGAAGAAAAAACCATTCTGGCACAGCAGTAGGCTAGCATCAAATTTAAAACAGAAATGGCTGTAAAAGTCTGATATGTATATATATATACATACTGTATATCACACACATCTCATATCAAATCTCATAATTTCTGTTTCAGTACTTTTCAACATAAATGATTTAAATGAGGGAATAAAAGGGGAACTCATCAAATTCACAGATGATACTAAACCAGTAGGAATAACTAACACCTCTTTTCTTTTGTCCAGTGACAGTGGCTGCAATGTATGTGTGATTCCAAACTCAGAACAAGACTGGCAATTTCTGGTTACACTTTATTATTTAGAGTGGAATAAGGCTAAAATGGAAAGGATAGTGATACAATGATGGACTGGACTGCATGATGCACAAAAATATGCACCAAGATTTTGCCTCATTCCAGTTTAGAGTAGGTACATTTTATAGTTTTTAGCATGATGCCACATTTTTGTGCATTTACTCTATCAAAATGGTGAGAAATTGAAAATTATAATATAGGTAGGAAAGGCATGAGGCGAATATGAGTAGTCTCTTTTCAATTAACATCTGCAGCCATTAATTAAATGTTCAAATACTAAGAAATATAAATCAAAATATTCCTTCGTTCCATGTGACTAATTTACTATCACAGAAAGCAGATTGAAGTCGAGATGCTCTTTCTTTTTTCTTCTATTTAATTGTGAAACTTACACAAAATCTGGAGTTGGATCCAAAGCTACAGCATAATGTATAAAGCATTTACAGAATATTTAGGATTTGGAAGTGTAGCATATTTATTTATTTAAGAAATTTATAGGACCATCAAACTCAAACTGTAATTCTGGTTTACAATAAACCAGAGTAGTTACAATAAACTCTTCTTTAGTTTACAACAAATAAACAATGTAGTAAACAAACCACTTGTTTAATCTAACCTAACTTGTAACCTAAGCTCACAACACCTAATAGGCCATTGAGAAACCAGATGTTTCTCATATACTTCCAGGCAGAAATTCCAATCATCATGGTCCCAGAATGTAAGGGAAGGTCAAGGTTTTTAATCCCTTTCTAAAGGTCAATAGACTCAGGAAAACTCTATGTCAGGATCCACACACTTTGAAACACCTGTGCTGTCCCAGCCAGTCTATGGGAGTTGGATAGTTACTTAGGAATTGTGAGCTGTCCCCTTAAGGGAATGCATCATGGTAAATGTAGTTAAAGGTATCCTGGGAAATGTAATTCATCTCACGTGGCTACATCTGTAATCCTGATTGGTCACTGAATTGACCCCTGGTGGGTTAAGGGAGTTTTCCTCATTCTTTGTCTGAACTCTCTACCTCATGGCATCTTCCCTCTATTGCTACGAGATGGGTTTGGAGATAACCATCTTTCATGTACAAGGCAGATATACGAAGGATTGGTCATTAAAGAAGAACTTCAACATAAATGTGAGTTATGAAGATACCTGATGTACCAATAAATGAACTTTGTTATGGAAGTTTTGTTGAGTTATTTATCTGCATCTGAACAGCTATAAATCTAGCTCTGTACAAGAGGCAGAACAACACCACTTCAAACTCCTTTTTAGACTTGTTCAATTACAGTACACATAACCCAGCAGCTCTTCAGCATTCATTGAGGAAAATTCATTTTTTTACTCAGATTCCCTTAATGATTCAAGTAGAAGCAGCCATACTTTTTCAGACTTATGAAAAAGCCCAAAAGAGGACAGGTTGCTTTTTTGGTTTAATAGAAGAAAAGTGCTATTTTCATAACAGTCCCAAGAAGTGTTTTTCAAATGGCAACTGATCTTTCTTGGTCTTTTTTTTTTAAAGATATTTCACTTCTCACCCAAGAAGCTTCTTTAGCTTCTCTGCAAAGAAAGCTTCATTAGCTAACGTCTGCAAAGAAATCAAGAAGTCCAGTTGCCTCTTGAAAAAGCACATTTGGGACAACTATAACCTGGATAACTGAGAATCTTAATAGACATTTATGTTCATGAGAGGTTTAAAGCACTTCTTCAGAATCATTCTAAATTATAGACATAGTAAAAAGCATTCTCATTATTATACAGAGATATTGCAAGCCTAAGAATCCTTACAATTATTGTGTGACAAATATTGTTACTAGCTCAGCCCTACTGACATTAATGAAGCATTTTAATATTTAAAGCTGTACTGAAAAAATTGCTCATTGCTAATTACTATAAGAAGTAATATTAAGCCTTCAAAACAGTTATTTAGAATATGAAAATACAATGTGAGTTAAAACTTTCTGTATCAAAAATTTCTACTGAGTATTCAATATAATAATATGCTTGCTACATCAAACCAAGGGAATTCTGGTGAAAATGTTTATTTTTTGAACGTTCTGTATGCTACGGGAAGATAATTCTTATAGTACAATCTGCACTTAACATCTATTTAAATACAGTGACTTGAGCTATTTGGCCTCAAAATAGTTGCACAAGTAAAATTGAATACAATCTTATTGGATTGAATACAATTGTTAGTAACATACAACAATTCGGAGGCCTAGGTATACAGTTGACATTTGGGAGACATGTTGGAGGCCATTCTCTAAGGTTGTATGGGAACAATAAATGGGCAAGGAGGGCCAGGAGAATAATTAATTATTTTTAATAACGGTAGTACTCCAGGTCTTTGGGAAGGACTCAATAGGTGGATGAAAATGTCAAATCTAATCTGAGCATCTAGCTGACTGTGCAACAAAACATAATAATAATACTGCTGAATACAGAATAGAAAAGAAACAATTAACAAATTGTTAATTGAAAGAACAAATTATTTTATGGATGTAGAAGAGAAAGCTGATAAAAACTCCACATAGAGTTGATTAAGATCAGGCATGTTAATATAAGAAACTGAAGACTGATTTACAAATGAGCTTTGTCAACTATTTGCATATAACACGCAACAGCAAATGTTGCCTTTGTAGTGAAATGGATAAAACAATTGACCATTTTTTCAGTAGCTGCAGTAAAATTTCATAAACAGACTACAAGCAGCATCATGCATTAATTGCAGAACTAGTAATTTGAAACTTTGCGAGAACTTTGATTTGAACAAAGTAAAAACTATCAATTAATATGTTTTTTGAAAATGAGTAAGTTAAGATATTTTGGGACTTTGAGATCCAAACACACAGGGTTGTTCTTAACATGCCTGCTGTAATAGTTATTGAAAAAAAAAGTCTGGTTCAAAGATGCTGCCATACCCAGTGAAGCAAAATTTGAGGAAAAACAAGTGAGAAAAAAAATACTTGGAGTAGCAGTTTCCATCAGTCTTAGATTGTAACTATAGATTACTTACACATCACAATGATAATAATGATGATAATGATAATAATAATCCAAGTTGAAAACCAAAAAACAAATCTGCATACAACTTGGATTGGCTACAAGAAAGCCTTTGATTCACTACCACAAGTGCATTGGTACTTTCATTGTGAATGCGATGAAGCACTGTAAAACAGTGCTATGTATTGCATAGTCATCTGATATACTACTGGGATTGTAAACTGGACACAGGCAGAGCTGGACAGCCTGGATAGGAAAACAAGAAACTGATGATCATACACTATGCGCTGCACCCGCGTAGTGACATTGACAGGCTATATTTGCCCAGAAAAGCAGGCGGCAAAGGATTTTTCAAGTGAAGCAGACAATCAAAGAATAGAAACAATAAATAAATACTCTGGCAGATTTTGTAAAAGACAATGTTGAACCAGCTTTGATGGAGGTTAACAATAGGAAGCTGCTCAAAGTGCAGCAAACCAAGAATCAATATAGGAAAACAGCAATGCAAACTTGGTCTGACAGCTGGTGTAACAAAGCACTGTATGGACAGTTCCTTGAAAAGATCCAAGGAAAAGTAGATAAGAAAAAGACCTGGTTATGGCTGACCAATGGAATGCTGAAGAAAGAGATGGAAGGCCTGATTCTTGCAGGCCAAGAACAAGCCAACAGAACAAATGCAAGCAAAAGCCAGAATAGAAAAATCTGCTGATGACTCCAAATGCAGACTCTGCAAAGAAGCGGATGAAACCATCGATCACATACTGAGCTGTTGTAGGACAATCGCTCAGACTGACTACAAACAACGTCACAACACAATCACTCAGATGGTCCACTGGAATTTGTGTCACAACTACCATCTGCCTGTAGCAAAGAACTGGGGGGACCATAAGCCTGAAAAAGTGGTCGAAAATGAGCATGCAACACTACTGTGGGACTTTTGAATACAGACTGATAAAGTTTTGGAATACAACACCCCAGATATCATGTTTGTGGAGAAGAAAAAAAGTGTCGATTGTCGACATTGCCATACCTGGTGACAGCAGAATTGACGAGAAACAACTTGAAAAAAATCACCAGATATCAGGACTTGAGAATCAAACTGCAGAGACTCTGGCATAAACCAGTGCAGGTGGTTCCAGTGGTACTCCAGTGGTACACTGAGTGCTGTGCCTAAAGACTTAGGCAAGCACTTGAAAACAATTGGCACTGACAAATCATCATTGGTCAGCTGCAGAAGGCCACCTTACTGGGATCTGCTCGCATAATCCACCGATACATCATGCAGTCCTAAACACTTGGGAAGTGTTTGACTAGTGATTTGTGATATGAAACCCAGCATAGTTATCTCGTTTGCCATGTACACTGTTGTTTTTTGTGTATAATAATAAATGATAATACAATTGAAAATAATATGAGGCTTAATACTAATTATTCAGTTTGCTTTGCAGCAAGCTTATTTGCCAGTTTATGTTTTTTACTAAAGGAATCTAAAAAAATAACATTCAGTTGGAGGAGTAAGTATGGGAAGATATCATGTATGGGAAGAGTGCTCCATGAGTTTTTATTGAACACATTGGCATTCTGATATACTACTCAACTTTTTCATGCTTATTGCTACTAGTAATAGGTTCTTCCAAGTCTAGGGAATCATTTGATAGTGTTTGCAACATGAGTTTGCAACAATCCCAGGTTGTTGGATTTAATTCAAGAAAATTCAGATTCAACTTACCACCTGATCATGGTACAACTTTGGGTCAGTCATTGTCTCTTGGCCTAACCTACATCTTTCTGTGGGGACTTTGAAAAAAGTTCCCCAAATGAATGATAAAGATGGTGGAGACTGGTAACTTTTTGTCTGTTTTTCTAAGTTCTACAAGCATTCTGATGTAGCTGGATGCATCATGAAGCTGGATATATCAACAATCTCTGTTGAATCACATAATCCTGTTCTTTCTGGGGTGTTGGAGAATATCATCTCTATGGCCCATTTTGTAGAGTATTGACATGGACTAAGTCTTCACTCCGGTCCGCACTTTCGGCGGGAAACCGGAGCTCTCCCATTGGTCGATGCCATTTGACAGCCGGCTATATAAGGAGCTGTAAAACGGCATCGGGTTGTTGCTTGCCGGCCTGCCGCTTGCTAAGCAGCCACAGCAACCCTCTTCAAGGAATGAATAAAGAAGAGTTTGTTTGAGTTAAGCCTGAGTCTGCCTGCTTATTCCGCCGCTCTACAACACATTTCATTTTGGATCAAGCTGTCTAAGGTGATCCTCCCAGGAGAAGCTGCTATTAGTGTTCCAGTTCTGTGAAATGAGAGGGACTGAAACCATACTTGATGTTTTTCCATTGTATTGTGTATTTCTGGAGCAATCTCTCCTTCCACGTGGATAGCCTCCCAGCATGTGGTAAAAACTGAACTCTTCTGGGTGGTGGCTGAAGAAAGACTGTTCATTGTGGCTGTTCTGCTTTTTTATTGTTATATTACACCCCTTATTTATTGTCATCAATATTGATATTTGGATGATATTTTTATACATTGTGAGTTCTGTACAGTGGAATTTTTATCTGTTCTATGTGGTTCTGTAACCACTTGGAACAAACAGCCAAGTTTGTCAGGAGTCAGTGGAATATAATTTTAATATATAATGTACAAGTATAATTGGGAAGGGACAACATTTCTTCCTCCAATTCAAGCAGCAAAATTATTAATCCTACCAGCAATTAAATGAATCTTTTGAAGGATCAAAAGATTCTTCAAAAGAATATATATTAACCATCCCCTTCTATTAGATTTTTTTAATTAAGAAAGTAAGAGGTGAGGCTTATTCATCTATTACTCCATTATTAATTTATCAATGAATGAAATATTAAGATCAATTTGATCCATACTTAAATTAACTGAATAAGCCAGTAGCCAACAGGATCACTACCTGCTTTCTCAAAAGTATTTAGCTGACAGAATTTTTTTTAATGAACTTCCAATGTATGTTGGCAGCATGTATATCCTCTTATTTGCTCCTTATTCATTTGCATGACTCTTCCTCTCTAGTAACAATGAATGTTGATACTCAATATTAAGCTTCCTTTAATTTTCTTTGTATGTGGCAAGGTAAGGAAGTTCAGTGGGATTTATTTTTGTATAGGTTTGCACTGTTAAATACGTCTAACTGAATTAAGAAATCTGATACCTCTTTCATTTCAGGGAGAAAAAAAGGATGTTGAATAGTATACTCAAAGTGCAGCATAGCTGTATTACATCTAAGCATTAGATTAAACTGCATGGTTTTTTTAAAAGTCACTTATGGCAGACATAATGGTTCAACCAATTTAAAATATTTTCTGCTTTATTGGTTGCAATTGGAGAATTAAACATGTGCTTAAATCTCCTTCAGTGAAATCAGTGATACTGAAAACTTAATGGGCTTGGTGTCAGTATGTATCATGGTAAGCCCAAGCATCTAATACTTAACTTCCTATTTAATAACAACATTTTATGCTATGGCATCACACAGAATGTCAGTCCAGATAATTGTTGCCATTACAATCTCACAGGCCTTGGGGTCATTCATGCTGCCTTAGGAATCAAACCCAAAGTCAATATAGATGGAAACAATAGTGGTGGTGACTACTAAACTAAGGAAAGATTGAGAAGCCAAATATATATTATTGTTAGAGAGGACACTCAACTCCTCTGCTGCCTCCTCCTTCTTCCTCTAGCCCTTGATAAAAAGGCATCTAAAGCCCCCTTCCATTCAGATCAATTTACCCACTATGGCTCCAATCTAGATCATTAAATCTGAATGAATTGGGCTTCAGCCAGGTATTATATTGCCTTTTTTCATTTACATTAAATGAATCTATAATACCACTTTTGGATCATCTCAAATCAGGCTACTGCAAAATTTGCACAATCTGAAGTGGATATTTACTATTTTCATCTGGCCTTTAGAAACACATCTCCTACAATAATTTTAAAAAGGAGACAGAGTACGTATTGTTTTTCTTCCACTTTTATTAAAATACAAGGCGAAAAAAACAGTTCTATAAAGTATATGGTCCACACAGCACCAATATTGTAACATGTTTTGCTCATTTTTCTACAGAGAGAGTATTTATGACATTTAAGAATAAAACAAGCATACTCATAAACAAATGTTCACCACCATATTGACCCAGGACTCATATCAAATGGATTTCAAACACATCCACATTTCTAAACCCAGAGATATAAGAAGAAAAAAGAAATGCCAGTATAGAAAGCATCTGATCACCAACTGAGTGTGGTACTCTTTTGTTAGTGGTCTTCATGAAAACACCAGCATCTCTGTTTCATCCAAACTTCTCATCTTTGCAAACCAAGTCTTGGGTACAGCTAAAGTTTGGTCAATATGGGTTCTGAGTTGATTATGGTAAAGAAATGAATATGACTGGCCAGTATTCCCTACCTGATACATCTTTTATTGCTTTGGTTATATTATTGAATGTAGGTTTTAAAGATCTAAAGCCAACATCTGCCAACACAAAAGATCACACAGAATACCAAATAAGCTCACAAAAACATACTTTATGAAATACCCTTCATATAAGTGATCTCACCTTAAGCCTTCTCACAGATTTATAGTATATTTCATTTTAAAAAATAGTATGAATCTGATTCACTGATGTGCCTTGTCGTAAATGTAAAATATAAGCAAAGTATACTGCTATTCTAATGTTAAGATGCATGAAATCTGTTTTTCACAGATTATATTTTCACAGAGCTCAAAATACAAGACAAAACAGAGCTTGCTTCCTAAGTGGCATCTAAGACTGAATACTAGATCTGCCATTGTTTAGAATGGTTTGGATCTAGCTCTGATCATACTTTATTTCAAGTCAGATTGTTCTGGATAACACTGTGGCCTCATCTATGCACTTTCCCTGTCTCAATATTGAGATGGCCTGTGAACTGTATGTTGAGGACATGTCCTCCAGATGGAATCCCCATCTTGATGTCTGAGACTGAGACTGAGGCAGACTGAAACTGGATCAGTGATCTGACAGAAAAGTCATATTTTCCATTGGAAAATGAAAAGCAATTTCCCAAGTGAACATTCTGATTTTAGCAGGAGGAGCCTAAGAAAGGTTGACAACCTGCAGCAACTCATTTTGGAAGTATGGAGGCAGTGCTTTTTGCAAAAAGATATGTTTTCCTCCATTTTTGTGGCGAGAAGGAAAACATATCTTTGTGGAGTGGGAAAAAGAACTAAATTTCCTTGGACTACACTGATCTTTTAAATATTGGCCAGGCTCCATGCCAACTTTGAGTGCAAACTTGTAGCTTTGCTTGACATTTTTCAAATTACAGCTTTTGCCTCAGTTCAAAACATAGAACTGCAAACTATATTCCGACAATGAATTATTCCAAAATGAAAGCAGTGTTCCTATCTTAAGAGCTATCTGTTTTTGTTGAGGTGAAGATAAGCCCCATACTGATTTTTCAGAGATTCTTTGAACCCAGTTGAATAATTAAATGGAATGCAGGAACACCATTCTATGTCCACCTGCTTATACATATGTTGTTTGAGAAACATTACATACACTAAAGTTTAACTGTCTAAAATTTGAGAGCTGTTTATTTTATTTTAAAGTCATGATAATCCAAGGGCTGCTTCTTTTCACTATGGATCTAAAACCTTAAGTACTTCTTTCACTAATAGATTTGTATGGGATAGAAATACAGTATATTCTCCTCTAGATCACCCCTCCTTTCTTTTTCAGAGGAAGAAAAGAAAGTGCTAGCACACAGAGCTTTAAAATGCTAGTTCTAGGTTGCTAATTAAGGAGAGAAGCAATCTAGAACTACGGAGAAATTTCCTGACATTCAGAACAATCAATGCAACGACTTGCCCCAAAGAAGTTGTAAATGCTCCAACACTGGAAGTTTTTAAGAAGAGATTGGACAACTATTTGTCTGAAATGGTAAGCCTAAGCAGGGGTTTGGACTAGAAGACCTCCAAGGTCCTTTCCAAGTCTGTTATTCTATATCTTTTTCACAATTATGGTACTGATCGATACATCAAATAAAATTTTGTGTGTGTGCTAAATTGTATTAAAGGTTAGTCATTTTCAGCCCATTTGAGTTAAGGCATACTCCAGCAATCAAACAAATTTTTTTGGTTTTTCTCTCTTATAAAACTCTCATATAAAAGAGAGTTAATGGGGAAAAGGTTGAAGGTTTGCAATGCTCAAAAAGAAAAAAAACCTTTGCAATAAATGAATACAAAGAAGAGCATAAAAATTATACCATTTTTTGTATCCATCCAAAATAGTGCTTTTGTTTTGTTTTGCTTATTCCATTTCCATACCAGGTTTGAAAAGAAAGCATTTATCAAAAAAAAGAGAGAAAGCAATGGAATAATTTGAATTATTCAAAACATAGAATTATTTACATGAACAATAAGGTTTTAATGGTATAAATCAGTGGAATAATGAGATGTGTGCTAAATGTCTTCTTTTTCTTAAAAAGATACAACTTTCTATAATCTACTGTAGTTCATTTAGATGTAATCTAATGAATAATTATAGTTTTC
>JANHFN010007038.1:0-12746 GCA_032468175.1 Toxicocalamus goodenoughensis
TGGTGTAGGGTTTCCTGCCTAGGCAGGGGGTTGGACTAGAAGACCTCCAAGGTCCCTTCCAACTCTGTTATTCTACTTTATTCTAAATGCAAAAACTCTTTCAACATAATCAAGGTATAAATTCAGCAGCACTAATATCTCCATAAAAGATGTATGTATTTGGTCCTTCCTGAAACAATTGATCATTTCGGCAAACCCAAAACTAAGCATTAATTTGGAGTTATTAAAATATGGATATATTTTCCCCACGTATATAAATAAATAAATTCTAATAATACATTTAAGTGACTGTAATTTAATCCAAGTGATTTGTAGACACCAATATCTGTCTGGGATCATAAACCTTCACAGTCCAGACACAATGGTAAAGTTACTAGTGTTTGCTGTAAGAAAACAAAAAAATAGCAACTTATATTTTATTCATCCTAGATCCTACTCTACCAAGCTATATTTAGCTGAGGGAAAAATCTACTTGCATGTTGCTCAGAAAAAAAAAGTAAACCTTTAAATGTTACAAGTGAACTAAAGCTTTAAAATCTATCTGCCCGTTCAGACCTCGCTCATTATTTAACAGTGAAGTGGCAGCACTTAGCAGACCTTGGATGATCTTGAAAAGGCTTGTTTAGTACTCAGATGGGAAAGCACCAAGAAATCCCAGGGTTTGTAGGTTAGCCCAGAAAGCCAAAAAGCATTTCAGAAGCCAACAGGGGCAAATGACTTCTATACCGTTACCAAGGAAACAATACAGACATGCCTGTATCATCACCAGATGTTGACTTAAGGGAGACATCATCTTCAAATTTCTAATTAGTGACTTCCTAAGCTAAGAAGCAATTTAACATTGCTACAATTTAACATTGCTACGTTACAATTGAATAGTTAACTATATAACTAACCAATACACACACACTCTCATACAATTTCTTGTCTTCAGTGTCACACAATGATTTCATATTGTTATGAGACTGAGAAGATGGGGTTCCAGCAAACTTCTTCATGAGTTAACAAAACAAAACAAAAATAATCTCATGCATTTAGAAAAGTAACACGTCAACAAGCATCCCCTCTTGCAAGACGTACAGGCAATCCAAAATTACCTCTGGTTTGTCCTTTGTGATACTCGGAAAAAAGCTGTGTGTAGTTCTCAAAGCACCTGAAACTTTCAATATCGTAAAAGTAGCCTTTCAGATGTACTGGGTTATAGCTCCCCAAATGTCTGCCAAAGTGTCTGGAAATTCTGGTGAGTGTAGTCCATCACACCTGAAGGGCTATGGCTGGAAAAGGCTGACACAGAGCAATTTTAGGTTGCACATCTCATTTTCTTCTCAAATAAGATGAAAAATTTCAAAGAAGATAATCAAATTCTTATATTTTTCATTCAAAACCAAGAAAGCAGACTATAATAAGTGAAACTTATTGTTTTTAGCTGGCTTTCCTTGCCTTTGTCTGATATTGCCACTTTAGCATAGATAAATGCTTTCCTTTATCAAAACAGAGCAAAATGTTCAGCTGGGACAAAGGTGCTTCAGTTTAGTCTAGTGCTAAGATAATATAACAAGTCACTTTGCCTTTTTGCCTGCAATTCTCCTTTTAAGTTACTTCTCAGCAGCAGCTGTACGAGACAGAGCACAGCTTCAAAACCGTCTGAAAAACAGGAGACAAAGACACAGGGATCACATAATCAATCCACTGGATTTCATTAGTGCTCCCACTCTAATTAACAAGGAAGAATGCTGAACTTTCAGAAGTAAGAGAAGATATGATTTAGCTAGAGCAATATTGCAGATTAGTCCCTAGCATTGAAAGAGAACGTCTACATTTTACAAATAAATATAACTTTAAAATGTAATGTGAGACGCAGGAACCAAGAAATGAAGCACCGCAGATTGCAAGTTTTAGGACAGGAGAACTTGGATGAATAGTAATGGACAGCTTTAAATCAGATGTTTCTATGTAATTTTCGATATGAAATCATGTCCTAGACAAGATTTACCATTGGATTTACAAAAGAGGGTTTTTAAAGCCTAGAAGAAATCTCTTGAGATGAGAGAAAGAAAGTTTGAAAGACGATTCAATCCTATGCCAACAACTTGAGGAATTAAAAAATAAGACCATCAGAAGTAAAAGAAAGGAATATAAAGTTGCTTGTTTGATCCAGGTTAAAATATGAAATATTTCTATACATTCTGTAAACCCTTGATGGGATTTAAACATTTTTTTTCCTTTCTGATTTCAATTTGTATTATCATTTTATTATTATTAAACTCTTCAACAAATGTATTTTTTAAAAAAAAGATATGAAATCCTATGAGGGAAGGGAATGGCCTAATACTCAAGAAGGTACGTGTGTTCTACCATATCTCAATTAACAATAATCATATCTAACAACATTAGTGGATGTTCACTTAGTATCAATGTTATAGAATGTACAATGTTGCACTGAACATGAAATGGAGATAGGCATAGAAGAATGTTTTGGCAAATTATAAAGTGGTTTTAAATTAAACATCTAACAAAAATGTAATAGTACCAGTCAATAATTAAAAAACTAAAGCTGGAATTACTTAGATAGGATAAGGTCAACAATATAGGAGATAAGTTAGTTTTAAGAAGATAATTTTTTGATTATTGCAAAATCTGCTGCAAGGAATATAAATACAAATACAAATATTGGACATCAATGGATAAGCTACATTGGCATTAAATTAACTACATAATAGGAAATAGGAAACAGAAAAAAGTGTAATCCAATAAGCTAGGCCAATTCCAGATGCACATTATGGAAGAGACCATGAATCATTGACATCATATATTTAGGAAAATAGGTTAAAGTAGGGAGAGTAGCAAGATTTGATCTGCAAACATTCAGTCGGAATGTGAGATCAATCTATGGAAAGAACTCAGTGAGCTCAAGAGAGCAGCTGAGGAGCTAAAGAAAGGGATAAGAGACATTGTGAAAACCAAAACAGAAAAACTACTGTAAGCATTTCACAGAATAAAATTTCCCAAGTGGCTTTCAGAACCAAATTATTATGATTTTATTTCCCACTATGATGGGAAATCATCATTCTGAAGGTGGCGTACCAGCACCCCATATCTGAAAGCAGCAGTTAAGTAGGAGAGACTTGACTTGAAGTCCCTCACAGACTGCTAATAGTGTGGGCCAGTGGATGACTGCAGCTTCCAGTAGCTAGCAGTGATGTAAAGAGGGCTAGGAAGTTTGCATACTTATGATGGAAAGCAGATTGGGGGGGAATGGGAGAGAGGAATGAACAATTTATTGTGGAGAAATGTATAGAAAAACAACTGGAAAGTTTGAGAGAAGTATAAAGGATTTTGTAAATGATGGAAAGGAGATCACTGGAACTCCGAGTGCAGAAATATATGCATGAAAATGAACGAGTGGGAACTCAAAGGACTACAGAACAGAAGAAAGGGGAGATGTGGACAAATTAACCAACTGGGATGGCAGAAACAGATATATAAAGACAATGAATGAAAAAAGGCCTGTTGAGAGAATTTTGGATTAAGAGATGAGGTTGAAGATTTGACCCAATGTCTGGAGGCTGTGAGTGACTGGGTCAAGCAAAACAAACTGAGAATGCAAGATGGAGCTGCTATGGGTACAAATAGTATCTACGAATGCTTCATCTATTGTTCTAGAGCTGGTGCATTTCCCAAGACACAGCTTTACCAGAAGTTTGGCAAAGTAGAAACTAGACTAAGACATCTGGAGAGGCATACATTTATGTCTTACACAGATGCTTACAGATTCTTAACTGACATAACCAGTTTACTCTGATATTATCTGAAGAATGCACTGATATGACCACTGCCTTTCCCCAAAGGAAGACTTTTTTTTAGTTACAGATTTCCAAACCTCTGTTAAACAGCGCACTCTTGTGGTTAAGGCTTTATAAAAAATAGAAATAACTGTATTTTAGGCAAACAAAAATACTATTCATTGATTGCACTTATGTTCTATTCATCTACTGGGCCTGGTTTTCCTTTTCTTCTTTCACTTTCTCTTCATCTGTATAGCATGCTCATGTATTCTAGGATATTAGAAAAATGCCTTTTATTCTAGATTCAAAGTGTGCTCTCAGTACACATATTCCCATTTACGCTAATACACTTAGCTTTGATTTTTAATTGGAATTCACAACTGACAATTTCTGTTTTACTAAGATATTACTAACGGCATTAATTTTCCCCTCAAACTATGCTGGAATAAATTCAGCATGTATGGGATTTATATAGATAGATTTGACCTGGCAGCCTCCTTTATAACTTCATTAAAATGCTTTATTATAGAAACAGGCAAGGTTATTAAGATAAAAACATTAGTTTTAAATATTCCATGTTCTGCCAATAAGTAAAATTTGATTTTCTTAAGGATTGGATATGTTTCTAATAATGCAATGATTTGAATTGCTTGGGAAACCTTTTCCCAGTAATGTATTTAGCTATATTTTTCATAAAGGATGGGGAAGACAATCTGGAAAACACAAATTTTCAAATCTTTTTTTATTTTATACTTAAACTATATTTTTTCACATTTAATGAAAATAGAGAAAATATCTGTTTGATTGGGAAAGCTGAATTCAAATTGCAATTTGATATTGCTTCAAAATAAATTTTTAACAACCAATGAAACTAGCTAAATTTATGATTACTGAACTGTTTTGATCATATTAAGTTTTTCAGCATTTAATATTAATATTTAACTTCCATCTACAAATTAAAGGTTAATATCTAAAGCCACTGCTTTAGAAGTCTGATAATAAATGCTAGTTTGAGTGAAGAAGGATTCTATGAATAATGAATTCCTCCCTAAGCACAGTTATTAGATGTCCACATATTTCCTTTGAAAGTATAAGAATATATACACTTTGATTTGGAAGTTTTCTTCAAGGATTCTAATAGGAGAAAAGTTTTAGCATTTTCCTCTGTGTCTTATTACCATAAATGTAAAAAAACCTGAAACACAGGGTTACATTCCAAATTCATACAATATATTTCTTACAATCTACCCTGTCTACGTGTCCGATCTACCCTGTCTATGTATTTATTATCATTATTATCATCATCATCATCATCATCATCATCATCATCATCATTTTAACCATTGTCTATCCACTGCAGGATAAAGGCCTCTTCTGCATGTTTCCAACCAATATGGTCCTGAGTTTTCTTTTGCTAATTAGGCACGCAACACTTGCTGATAGCGTTGATCCATTATGCTCAGTGTGAAATCTGAACATAAAGAAGTAATTTTGTGGCCATGGTTGATTTCAGAAGCATCCTCAAAATTTGGTTCTAGTCAACTCTCACAATTTAATTGGAAAGCATGATGGTGATTATTCTCATTAAACTATTCAGATGTTATTTTAAAATTATTCCCAGAGAGAAATGAAGAGCAAAATGTTAATGACCAACCTTATCAGTTTCATCCACACTACTGGATTTCAGCATACAGATCTTAGGTTTGTTCTGGCTTTGAGAAAGATCCTGGGGCACACTTTGTGAAGCAGGCATGGGAGGCAAAGGTGCTCGGCGCTTTTTGGGCATTTCAGAGGGCAGTGTGTTTGACTCGTACTGTTTTGAAATTGAACTGCATCTCACAGCAAAGGCCGGCCTTGGCTTGTTCATGAGTGGTGTTGCAGGAGCACTGGCCGTCTTATTGAGGTTGGGGTGGAGATAGGGAAAAAAAATAATTTGATTAGATTTTCAACCATCTGACTTCTTTAATTATTCACATTTAGTATAAGGCCACATTCAAATGTAGCATAAACAGCCCAGAAGTTGTTTTCTTGCAGGAACTTCCCCAGGCAGCTCAATACCAAAACTATGAGGAGATGGACTGATACACTGATTGTTTATATTTCATCATCAACAAAAATAATGCCTTCACTATTCTGGGTTGGCCAAAACTGAACTGGGGCAAGGTGGGGCATTGCAAAAAAAAACCTTTTTCTCTATTCCTCTTCTCTATCCTCCCTATTTTACTTCTTTCAATGTCCCAGCATGGTATATCCTTCTACCTTACCTGTTCCAGATCTTCCTAGTACATTCTATCCTTCCGTTCCGATTCTTTGCTGCCACCGATGTTGCAATGGTGCCTACCCCGTTGACTCATCAGTCCTACTGTATTTTCCTACCACCTTCCCCCAGCTGCCACTGCTGATGCTTATCTGCATATCCCATTAGCCACTCTCCCTTCCCAATGCCTTTCTTCTTTCCCTCCTCCCTTAAGCCTCCATCAAAATTGCTATATAATATTATGTATCCTAGCAGCCTGTCTCCCACTCCAAGTATCTTCCAAGTATCTTACCCTTTCTATCTCCTATCCTCTTCTCATCTGTCACTATCCCTGCTCCTTACACATGCCACTTCAACCAATAGGCCTATTTCAGACCATGCATGGATTATAAAACAGCCTCAATTCACTCCATCCTTGGACCAAAATGTGTGTTTTGATTTGAGCACCAAACCTTCCATGCAGGCACAGAATATTTTATTATCCCTGGTTCCCATCATGTTAACATGTAAGGATTTAGTCCCCTAATATCCTGAAAATCTAGATTCAGACATCTCATTAGTTAAGTTTATTGATAGGAAAAATAGGATTAGGTTACAAAATCTTGAACACAGGAGATGTATGTTCTTTAACCTCTCTTTTATCAATTCAAGCATAAAAGCAGGCTCATCCTTGATGCCTTTTACCTTTTCACCCTGCCTTTGGTCTATGGCAGGGGTGTCAAACTCAAGGCCCGCAGGCTGGATTTGGCCCAAGGTACTTAGATCTGGCCCATAAGGCCACCCTAGGAATTTCTTACACACACAACATCCGTGCATGCATCTTCACAATATCAGTCCCAGTTGTTCCTTATTACCCAAAGATTGCAACCTAAGGAAACTGTTCCACCCCCTTACACTGAGGAGGAAAAGTAAGACAGAACCGCATATGGTCTTACTCTATAGGCAAGGGGGAGATGTGACTATATTAATATTTGCACAATGGGTAAAATCTCAGAAAACAGCTCAAAAGTAGGGTCTTCAGAACTTGGATGGAATAGTTTCTTTAGGTTGCAATCTTTGGGTAATAAGGAACAACTGGGACTGGTATTGTGAAGATGCATGCACGGATGTTGTATGTGTAAGAAATTCCTAGAAGCAAAGAAATAGGGATACTCCATGACTTTTGATCAGGAAAGATCAGGAAATATGGGCCGTTTGATCTGTGAGAGAAACTGAAAGAAGTTACGGGGCTAAAAAAATAACCACTCCAGTTAACTTTAGCAGGACAAACCATCCAGGCCAGCTCAAAGTGACCTGCTCAAGCTTACCTTCTATCTTACCATAACTATAAACACTTATATGTTTGTTACCTGTTGCCGTTTCTTTTTGCTCCGTTGAAAAATACCAAAGAATCCTTTTTCTTTCTCTTTCAAGTTATCTGAATTTTGTGCATTCTGAAAAGAGCCTTTAAAAAAAAGTATCGTGTCACAACTTCTAGCTTCTATTCATATTTTCTTCAATTTTCTCTTTTTCTATTTTCTCTTTCTATTATATAATAGATCTTTGAAAATCAGTACAATGTTCAATTATATCAATGGAAAACTATTTTGCATTATAGATAATAAATCTTGAATAGGACAATTAATCTGACAAATTTTCTGCAGTTTTAGATTCAAACTATTTTATCTGTATCAAAGCAAGATGTGATCTGCATATCTTTTTCTGATTAATCTATAAAATAAAAACAGCTTAAAACTCAAAATTGATTCTTTCTATGTATAATTCTCAAAGAATTGTCCTTAGTAAGAAATGAATGGGGTGATATGAATCCAAGCAACTGAATTAGTTTGCATTTAAAATAATTTCTTCAGAGCATAGGTTTTTTTTAATAGCCTTTTAATAGCCTTCCTGTGAGGTGGTGGACATTTTCACTGAAAAACAGAAAAAAATGTGCAACTACCTGTTTATCTATTGTAACAATCTCATCAATTTTCATTAGTCTGAAAAGTAATTATTATACCTATATCATAATTCCTTCTAAAAGCTAACCAGCTTCTAAAGGCTGAATGCTGGATTTTTTTTTATTAGTGGGATTTTTTTTTACAATAGGAACAATTAAAAAGAATTGAATAAGTCAATTCAGGCTCTTTGCAACAAAGAGGTAATGAATAAATGATTTAGCACAGTAAAAAGCTCCAAATAAATGTATGTGAATCTCTATGTGCTATATAAAGGATATTTCTATACTATGTAGATATATATCAACACAAAACTAAGTAAATAAAAAGACCAGAGTCTAAGCCCCCAAATTAAAGCAATAAATACTAATTATAACTGTATAACATTCTCTCTTCCCCTCCCTCCCTCCCTCCCTCTCCCCCTCTGTTCATTTCTATATATAAAAGAAAGCACATGATCGTTTGGAAATATGAACAGAATGTCAAACAGCTACTAAATTAAATCCATACATAATTGTGAAAAATATTATGAATGCAAGAATATAATTTGAGTGTTGGAGTTTGATTCAAATCACTGATCTAGAGGCTTATTATACAATTCTTGAAAACAGCTATACATTTGTTCTGGAGAATCTGTGGTCAAGCCTCATAAATTCAGGAATATTAACTAAACACTGATCAACCACTCAGTCATAATTTTCTTCAACAAACATTTTAGCAACTCTACTAACTAAAATGGCAATACTTCCTTCATGTTTAGAGTTGTTACCTACATGAACTTGCCCAATCTTCCTGTAAAAGCTAGATCATTTCTGGGTAAAATATGAATCTCCACAAAAAGCAAGCAATTCCAGTCCCCATTTCTTTAAAACTCCCAACACTTGATTATCCTTAGCTGGAACCCTAGCCTTTTAATATTACATGATACAAAGGAGACTCCACTGTTATTAATATTTTAAAAAGCAAAAATATCACATCTGTCCATGTCCTACTTAGGTTCTACTGAAGTATAAAATGGGGAAAAGTGGGGAAGTGGGGGGGGGAGTGAGTTGAAATAAAAATAACTTTCAGGGAATCATATTGAGGAAAAGCAGAGAAGTCTACTAAGATATTGACCCTTATACTCAAATAAATTAAACAACATAGTATTATACTAGTTTAGAAAATATACATAGATTTCATATCTACTAATCAACAACTTCTTTCCAAGTTTATAGATCCAATTTCTTTCATCAATACTATTTGAGGTTTATTTTTATTTGGCTATATTCCTAGAATTTGGATGGTATCAAAGCATCAAGAATCGTGCTCCATTTGCAACAATGGAGTACAGTACTGATATGTGCTATCTGTCAACATTTTAATTAGGATTTGTTTTTCCCACAAAGGAGATATTTGAGAAAACAAATCATAATCTTCAGAGCAGTAAATAAGTTTTCTAGATATCTATTTCCCCTTTCTCACTTTCATTTTTAATCATTATGATGACCATTGATTTTAAACAAATACATGCTATTTGTTACACTTTTTCAGTTATTAATTTGTGTGAGACTGGTCAAAATTTAATCTCTGAGTTTCTCCAAAACAAATATGTACTTCCAATGATATAGTAGAAATATTTAAGAGTGGAAAGTCATGTATTTTTTTTTCTCCTCCATTCCTTATGCAACTTCTCAGGTAACACCAAAGAAAGAATTGGACACAATTACTCTATTGTTGTTCAACAGTTATCTGATCATTGAAGAGTAATCCTAGATGTACTATACATAATCAATGTTATCAAATACAAATCAGTGTTATCCCATTTAGATAAATGTTAATTAGTATTGTGGATTCAAACATCATTGAACAAGAATAGTTGTGAATTTCAGTGTTTTATTATTTGTATCTCTAAGTTCAAGATGACTAACCTTGTAATGAAGACAAGCTGTATTCAGTAGTTGGCGTGGCTAGAGAGACAAAAAATGCAAATTTATTTTTATTTAAAATGCTTCTTTACAAAGTTTCAACAGAACATCTGAAGGCTACATAGACAAGATGTTAAAAAAACCTATTCGATCCCATCTAGAAAGAAAGGCCATATTATAAATTAGTGGACAATACAACTGGTGCACTATAAAATGTTCCAGAAGCATATATATGAAAGCCAACTGGGTGATTTTGGGCCAGTCACTCTTTCTCTCAGCCCAATCCACCTCACAGTATTGCTGTTGTGGGGAAACCAGGAGGAAGAAGGCCTGTTGAAAATGTTCACCACCTAGAGAAATTTGTAAAAATAACAAGTAGAAATAAATGAATAAAGTATTGCTTAATCCACTCATGGAAGCCTTTGTAAACAAAAGAGTATTTTCTTAAGAGTCTCATACACCAAATTTCCTCCAATATATGCCTTAAAAATAACCAAGAGGAATAGATTGGGCTGATATTGTATGACTGGCCTAAAATTGTTGAGGTATTCCCTGTTAGGAGAATGAGTGCACTCAGGGAAACGTACTGAGAGTGGTGAGGAATAACACACAACCAGCATACAGATACACTGAATAGTAAAATGTAGGTTTTGCTTCCAATAAACGGGTAAACAAAGTCCAACAAACAGTCCAAATCATACACGGTTAAAGCAGTTAGTATCAATCCAGGGATAATCCAAAAACAAAGTCCAGTATCATAAACAAAGTTCAGTAAGTGGAGTTTGCTAACAGGTTGCAAGACTCACAGCAATCCAAGCAGAACGACAATCAGGCAAAAGCAAAAGGGAAAATGCAAGAAGGTTTCTGGCTCCATCTTATGACTGTTGGAGGAACCTCAGCCAATCACAATTACAGCACTCTTTTAAATATACAACAGTATTAAATAACTATCCTGGTTTACATATTGCCAACCCAACTGTTAGGTGACTATCATTCCTAACAAAAATCATTTATTTTATTTATTTATTTTGTCAATCATGAATTAGATAACATGTATAAGTACATGATTATGAATACATGAAATGGATACCAATAAAAAAGAACATGACAGGGGCAGTAAGCACATTGGTGAGCTTATACATGCCTCTTACAGACTTCTTAGGAATGGGGTGAGGTCAATAGTAGCCCAGTCTAAGGTTAATGTTTTTGGGGTCTGAGGAAGAAAAACCACAGGGTCACCTAGTGTATTCCAGGCATTGACTATTCTGTTGCTGAAGTTGTATTTTCTGCAATTGACTTTGGTGCAGTTTACCTTGACTTTGTATCTATTATGTGCTCTTGTATTGATTCAAGTCATGATTGTCCCCAAAAGTGCTTTTTCAAGAGGCAACTGGACTTTTTGGTTTTTCTTTGAAGACATTCTACTTCTCATCCAAGAAGTTTCTTCAGCTCTGACTGGATCATGGGGAATGGAAGGATTTATATATCCAAAAATCCACAAACAGATATATATATCACGGGACTTCCGGTTTGGGCTTCTTTGGTGACGGACCGAAATCTGCGATCGTGCGTGATTTTGATCCATGCTTGTTGCCGGAGCTGAAGAAGGTGGCGAAGAGGGAGGAGACTGCTAGCTGAGTAGAGGGGAGTCGCATCTCTCCTCCTCAGCTGGTCTAATCTCCCTTTCCCAAAGGCGGTTGAAGCGGTGATCAGAAATGGCCACCTCAAAGAAGAACCCAACCAGACAATAATGAGCAGGAGGAAGACAAAAGGGGATTGCAGGACAGACCGGGCTAATCAGAGACAACATCTAAGCAAAGTATCCTGGATTTAAAAGTATTAGACAACATCTAAGCAAAGTATCCTGGATTTAAAAGTGCTATTCCTAAAAGAAGATTTTTAAAGTGGCAAAAAAGAGAGAAAAGAAGGGGGAAAATCCTTTTTTCTGTTTTCATATTGACAGTTACAATCAGCTTTGATGTTAAAAAGAAGAAATCTAAGTAAGAAATTTGTGATAATTTACTTTGACACTAATAGGCAATCTTAAGCTGAAATTAAAGTGTCAAAAGGAAAATAAAGACTTCCTGAATACTCTAAAGGAGAAGAGTGGAGGAAAAACGGTGGAACTTGGAAAGAATAATGGAGTGCCACCTGGAAATAAAAGGGATTAACAGTGAAACTTTGAAAAGAATTCCAAAGGATACATTGTAACTGAAACTTTATTAAAAGATAACAGAACCCCCGGAAAGGAAAAGAAACAGCTTTGGATTAATTGGTGATTTTTAAAATTTTGGGTGTTGGATCTTTAATTAAAGACAATCGGGTGGCTGTTTAAAAGTGCTTAAAATGGTATCACTCCTTGAGGAATTAAAAATGGAAGTTAAAAAACAGAAAGAAGATGCACAAGAGAGAAGAGGATCTTTTGGCTTCATATTTCAATTTTTAGAAATGGAGATTTTGAACTATGAAAAACAACAAGAAGTGCTTGAAGAGCAAGAAGAAGGGCGGGACAAAGAAGAAACCATTTTTCATGATCAAATAATGCAATGTGGGGGGAAATGGGGAAAATGAGTTAAAAGCTTAATATTAAAGGGAACAACTAAAAAAAGAATAGTTTGAAAAAGAAGCACAACAGTAAGGAGAAGCAGAAAAGAGAATTACAGAAGGGAGAGTGAGAGAGAGGGGGACAAAAAAGGCAGTGAGAAAAAGGGGGGAAAGATAAAGAGGAAAAAAAGTTATAAGGGACAAAAGCTGAAAATAAAGAAACAGTACAAGGATCAAAGGCATTAGCTTATTTAGAAGTCATAGAGATAATGGTTAAATCAAACTAAAAGTGAGAATTCTGCAAGAGTACAAAAGA
>JANHFN010007040.1:22265-35144 GCA_032468175.1 Toxicocalamus goodenoughensis
CATCGTTTAGTTCTGCCTTCCTGACTCCAATGGCTTCCCGCTTTCTTCCTTTCTCTCTGGGGGGGGGTATTCCATCTTTGCCTAGGGTTTTTGTTTTGGCATGCCCTGGCTATGTGTCCCCGCCATTCGCAATACCTGCAGATAGTATCTAGGAAACAGCATTCAGAACGTGGATGGTCTCCCCCGCACCCGGCGCAATGGAATTCTGACCTTCAATCTCTTCGCTCCCATCTCCCCTTTTCGGCCCGCAATTGATTTACCTCCTCCTCCTCATAGTCATCGGAGGGGGACTCGATGTCCTCATGGTGTGTGGTGGCGGTGCTCTTTTGGTTTTCTTCTGTTGTCTTACTGCATTGCTGGTGTGTTTCCTTTGCGCTTTCATTGGTCGTCTTGTTCATCTGTCTGCCCATGCCATCTTCTTCACATCGTGGGGTGCTGCCAATGCTTTGACCATCTTGAACACTGCTGGTCCGCAGTGGTTGAGGAACATGGCTCTTTTCCGGTGTTCTGTGATTCCTTGGAGTTCACAGCTCTCTAAGAACATGAGGAATCAATCGATGTATGATTCCCAGTCTTCGGTTGCTGGGTTGAAGGGTGCAGATGGCAAGTTGTTCCCGGCCATCTCGTTCGTCTTGCTCGGTTCTCATTGCCACATGCTCAGCTGGTCTCCTTCGTCTCAGGATCCCACCTTCGTCGCCAGTGTTACGTTTGGGAAAAACGAGATGGAGACCTACCTGACTTCAGCTCTTTATTTTGTTGCTAGGTTCTGATCTGAAAAGTTGAGCTGCAGCAGCCTTTCTTATAGCTGTGCCAACCAATCGCTGATGCCAGAATCAGCCAATCACAGGTAAGGAGTGAATATGTAACAGTTTAGGTCATGCAACCTCCTTAAGAACTGATATGGGAGAATCATAAAATCCATTTTACCTGTTTAGTCCATTTTTCTATGCTATTGTTTTTTAGCTACTATAATGTTAGCTTTCATCTAATTTTGCATGTCTTAAATGTAATTATTACATTTTTATTTAACACGTATCCAGCCCACTTGATATTAAACTTCACTTTGATGAAAACTTCATATAGAACATTATTTGATCATTATTTGAGTTTTGATCTATCTCATAGATATAAAATTTGGTCCACATTTATCTAGCTTGCAAATCAGAAATCATGTAATACTTTCAAAAGCTTTACTGAAATTAAAATATATTCCTATTAGAGTCACATCCTACTATATGTTAACTTACCCTCAAAATAACTTAAGATTAATTTAAAGGATTTGTTTACAAATCCATGCAACCTTCTATTGAATTTTAGAACAATTTTCCCATTCCTGCTAGATCAGACCAAAGGTATATCTAATTCATGATCCCATTTCCCATACTGGTTGGCTAGATCAGTCAAAAAAACCAGTTAAAAAAAAGTCTAAAATGCAATAGCTCACTTTTTTCAAAATGCATTTAAAGATATGCTGCTTCTGAGGACTGGTATTTATTTCTTTGAAATACTTCTCTATCTGAAATGCAAGCCTGGCAGGCAATGTAGTTCTCCAAAAATTACTTATACTTGAAATGAATACTATTTCATCTGGCATTAATCATCCTTGAGGTAACTATTTAGTCCCACACAAGTTTACTTAAAAGTAAGTACCTTTATTTTATACAGAACTAATTCCAGATAAGCATACATAGGAATGTGGGCTAAGTCTGAATCTAACTCAAGTATATTCAGTAAGATACACACACTATTATGAGAGTCTTGATTATAAAGATCAATAATTCACAAATATCTCCACACTGAATTTGTCTTGATCTCTAAGCTTGTAAGAATCCCAATTCATGTAGAAGAACTTTAGGGATATTGCTTACATATTGTGAAAGGAAACATTATATTTTCTCTGATCTTAATTAATTTCCAGGGTTAACTGTATTATACCTGCCTGAAAAGATCCATATGCCAAAAAGATAGCAATAAAATCTAGAATTTTAGGCACATTTTTGCTACCATGTTTGCTGATCATCCAGAAGTTTGCATAGATTTTGTACCCATAACTAACCAGTTTCTCTGTATGAAGAAACATCTATCCCTCTTGTTATAAAAGGAAAAAGTATCCCAATTTAGTATCCCAATTACATGTGTAACAACTATTTTTTTACCACTCTATCCATACTTTTTGAAGATATGTCAAACTTTCATACAGTGTTATCAAACAGTTCATGGTACATTAGAAATATTAAATGTTTCTTTCTATATGTGCTTACACTATTATGTGTGCTTTACACTATTTTATTCCCCCCACTTTGGCTTGTTTTCAGTTATTTATAGCTTTATACCAATTTATTTCATTAATCCAAAAAATTAAAACATAAATGCAAACATTGAGCTATTGATCCATTCTATGTTTTTTTTATCTTTTATGTCCATATCCTGTATAATCAATGAAACTTGTGAATGGTATTCAACTTTAAGATGCTTGTATCAAAAAATAGCTATTGAAACTATTTTGTATGCCGGAGGTCAGGAGCAGCATAGCAGCCTGAAAAAAACTCTGATTTTAATGAAATTGATGAATGTGGCTGAACTCGGAGGTGGTAAAATTATTGGCTATTTAAAACTGTTCTCCAGACTATGGAGAAGAAAAGGATCATCAATGTTTGGCTTCATACAGATGCTCTCTGAAAATAAATTGGAAAACATCAATTTCCAGAATTCCCTCTCTTTTCTTTTTTCCTTTTTATTTTTCTTCACTTTTCTTCTTTTCTTTACTTATATATTTTTCTTGGTTTGTGTTAGTTTTCTTAATCTTTGAATTTGTAACCCTCAATAACAGTTATAGGGAAAAGGGAACTATTTTGTATCCCATCGTTTCCTAGGAACTTTAATAAAATGTCCACTTTTGAGCTATTTGTTTTAAACTGTCTTAAACTGGGTGAATTTTAATTGTTTTATTAGGTTTTTCTTTAAAATTATTTCTTGACATAAACTCACATCTCTTCAAGATATATCCATATTTTTATTCGGTGAGATACTCTGAAGCTACTACTTATCAATGCTTCCTTGCCACTCTGTAAGAACCTTCTGTCTTGGATGCCTTATAATAGAAAACAATAGATGCTTGGTTATCATGTATATAAAATAGTCTCTGAAGACTATTTCTGATCTGATTGTATAGTCAGGAAAATTACAATGGTTATCAGGTTAGCAAATCCATAGTCAAGTCTTCATATTTTTAAGGGACCATTTAAATTGATGATGAACATTATGGGAGCCATTTTTTGTAGCCACAGAATGAACAAAAATTATACTGTTCATAAAGGACAAAATACATAAAAATTAAAGATAGTTTTAAATAATTTCATACCGTGCTTCCATGGAACCATGGTGATATGATGCCACTTTCATGCATGCTGTGACCTTCAGCTGTCTATCCACCCACACATTTCAGCATGATTCTAAGAAACAAAACCTCTAGAATTTCAGGGGGAAAAGCTGTACAGTTGAATAGACCTTAACTGAGAGGCAAAATAAATGATACATAAATTATATATTATTTTGCTTCACTTAAGAATTTAATTAATTATATAGTGACCTCAATCCAGGATTGGACAGCCTATGTTCCAGGAAAGTTGTTCTGGCTTTAATTCCTTTGAAAGTGCTTAAAAACAAGCAAGCAAACAAAAACAAATAAGCATATGTGCAGGAAGGTTTGTTTCCAAAAGAAATAGTAATAGCAGCACCTTGGGTAGTAACAAAATTAATAGGCCTGGAAAGAAGCAATGCTTTTTTTCTTCCTATCCCATGTGTGGTCCATATCTTAAGTGGGTTCTCAAACCTTTGAACAAAATACTTCACAATTTACTATTGTCTATTTTGCCTCTCATTCATACTCATTACAGATTAATTGAACTAAAACAGCTTCATGTAATCATATTAGATTAATTTCCATTGATTTTGATGTGTTTACTCTAAACACCACTGACTATATTTAACTATCACTTTATGTTCATTTGCTTTGTATGAAGCAACAATCTGGTCTGAATTAATTCTCAAAATGGGGCCATGAGAAATGATGCAAACTGGTGAGAATTGAGTGGTTTTAAGTCTTGATTTAATTTCCCAAGTTAAAATGATTGAAAATGTCTAGTAATACAAGGATTTTCTCTCTCCCTTTCTCTCTTTTTAACAGTAGTTTGAGTGTGTGAATTCATGTGACTGAAAATGTACATGAAAGCCTCTAAAATGTAATCATCCAGGCACTGTTTATTTTACTTTTAGAACTCAAGCTTTTTGTTACACTTCCTGTCACAATGCAGAAACTTCAAACCATATTTCTAAATATTACAAGCTAACTTAGAAAAAAAAGTAGGATAGCACACAACTGGTCAAGGACACTCATTGAAGAAAAAAAAACAATGCAGATGATAACTTTTTATTTGTTCCTTCATTTAAAAATGGACTAATTGATTGTGTAGGGAATAAAAGTTATGTAAATGAACAAAGGGCCATTCCACAAAGCTTTAACATTGCAGGAGAAACTGATTAAATGTCCTAACTGTGCTAGAAGGCACTTACAAATAATGATTTTAAGCTGCACTAATTATCTTTTTTCCCCTCTTTCCTGAAGGAGAAATGTCATAGAGAAAAATAATAAGAGGGTTTACAATTGATTCAAGTATATCTTCATTATTCTTTTTGCATTATCCAGATTTCCCCCCAAACAACAGCAATTGTATTTTTAATAGAAGTTCATATTTCTTACCTTATTTTAAAACAATTGCTGTACCATTTGGCAGCAGATGAACAGCTGTTTTGAAACATCTTAGCTATTATTTATGTTGGATTTGAATCATTGTTGTTTTCTTAGATTAATATCTCTCATGAGATAGCATTTTCTCTTCCTAATCTCCAGATTACATTGTTATAATATAATATACTTTATAAAAATAGGTCAATGGGTGCAAATATTATTTCAAAAGTGCTCACTATGAGTTGGATGTATGCCCTGACTTCCAAATAATGTTTGATCCGAAACAAATAGTTAATACTTATTTTGAAATCTTGGATTCAGTAAATGTGTAAGATCAATGGATGACCAGCAGGGGTGGGATTCAAATTTTTTAACAACTGGTTCTGTGGATGTGGCTTAGTTAGTGGGTGTGGCTTGATGGTCATGTGTCTGGGTGGGCATGGCCAAGTCGACGTCACTCACATCAGGGGGCACTTCTCCTGGCCTTTCATGACAATGGAGATGCTGCAATGGTCATAAGTGTGAAAAATGGTCATACATCACTTTTTAGTGCCATTTCAGACAAATAGTTGTCCATTTGGCCACTAAATGAATTGTTGTAAGTCAAGGATTACCTGTACAAAAATACAAAAAGCTTCTTTGCTTGCAAAAATCTGCCTTAAATCATTAAATTAAAAATTCCTGCAAGCTGGAGTTACAAATCAGGCAGGTGCCAGAGCACTTTGAAGAATTAAAGTAGTTAAATGCAATGATAACTATCAGCAGACAACTCTTGCTCATAAAATGAAACCCTTTAGCAGAGCGGTCATTTAAGCTCTCCAGAAAGAGCACACTCAGGAAAAGCAATCTTTAGATCCATTTACACTACTTAAAGATACCAGATGGTCTCACTCACAAGATATCCTAAGGAAATCATCCAGATTTAAGGAGAGGTCACATGCTCCCCAGAAAGGCAATAAAGGAATCAGTGCCAACCTTGCACCCTGCCTCTTGAAAGTACATCCCCAAAGGACAGTGCCAGATTTCACTAAAGCAGTGAAGGAAGACCCCCCTCCCCAGATAGAAAAAGAAACCATGAAGCAGGAAAAAATTCAAGCACAATACAAATAATTAAATCACAACAGTAGCTGTTGCTTTTAAACCAATTACCAGAACAAATAGACACAGGAACTAGACATATTTCTCAACCCAGTTTCTTTTCAGGAACAGAGATTAACCAAGCTGAATAGGGAAAAATATCCCATCAATAAACACAGGATTAAACATCACCAAAAACCAGTTTTAGACCAAAACTCAGAAAGGGTATGCAAACTCACATTTGAATGTCAATCTTTCCAGCTAGCCAAGAAGTATTTCTTCCCAACAGCAGTGTAAAAAGCTTAAAACAACCCTTCCCCTTTAAGAAAGTATCAAAGAAAAAAAAACCTCCTTCAGAGAGAGAAAGTCTAGGCATACTGCCAAGAATATAATAAGGCTGGAAAAAAACAAAAGGAGATTTATTCTAACTACCAGTTCTCCAAACTGCTTAGAAAGTTAACAAAGAGTTCTATAGAACTGTCTGAACTGGTAGAATCCCACCCCTGATGACCAGGGTTTAATGTGCAGGAGCAAATGAAGAAATGCATACAAGCTTCATCCCTTTTTATTAATGTGTCATGATGATACATGAAAGTTAATAATGGAGCAAACATTGTGATGTCACAATGAACCTTTCATTATTCTGATAAAATTTCAACATGCAGCAGTTTTCCTGACTTGATTGGATTTTCCCTACAAATGAAAGTATTTGATTCTTAAATTCATTCTATGATGTTTATGACATATATAAACAATGTTAACAGTTTCCCTGCTATTTTTCAGCAACCCTCACTGTAACGAATATAAAACATGATTACTATGGAACATATTTTGCTGTCATAATACACAGATTAGAAAATATTAGCCAGAGCAAGTCTTGCCCAGTGGCTCATTAATGTAATTTTTAATGCTAGACAAAGGTCTTTGTATTAACTCAAACATTTTAATACCTTGACCAAAAAGTAAAGACAGTAACAAGTTGCAGGAGATCCAGAATCCAGAACAATTCAATCTTGTTAGGGTTGACCTGGGCATATTAAATAAGTGTCCTTCAATAGAAAAATATGGAATGATTTCTATGATCACCATATTGGATTTCTTGGATTATAACTTGACAGAGGGAAATTTAATCCTTAAAGAATAAAAACCAATAACTGGTAAGAGGTGATTTTAGCAAATCTGTTCCCGGTAAAAAGATAGCAGTAGGCAGAATGTTTGGGGAGATTTTAAAAGGTAGGTGAAAGCTAAAAAAAATTGCCATGTGCTAGTTTGATGATAATGAAGCTTTGTCACCCAGTTAGACAGATGTTTGGACTGAATTTGGCATTTTTATTCATCTATCGAGTCCTTCCCAATGATCTGGGATAGGTAGATGTTGTTGTATGATTATGTTAATTGTAAAATTGCAGAATGTAAGCTATTCCAAGTCATTATTATATGTGAACTAAAGTGAAGTCACAGCTGTCAATTCTTTAGCTGTGTACTGAGTTCTTTCTAAGAATCTATCATGTGTACTGAGTTCATGTGTACTGAGTTCTTTCATGTGTACTGAGTTCTTTCTAAGAATCTAAAAATTTGTGATGTATCAGCATATTGATTGTGCTACTTCAAGCAATGTGGCCATTTGCAAGTGAGCGATTGAAATTTTATTAAGTGCAGATACTTTCCAAATGTTTCTCCAAGATTTCTGGTGTGGCATCCAGTGTGCCAATAATCACTGGGAGCATCACAGCAAGTTTATGCCATAATCTTTCCATTTCAATTTTTAGATTTTGATACTTTATGATTTACTCCAATTCTTCATCTTCTAGTCTATTATCCCATGATGTTGCCTCATCAATTATCCACACTTTTATAAATCAAATTTATATGCTGCCCATCTTTCCCCAAAGGAGACTCTGGGTTGCACACAATAAATGACATTTATGTTGTGAATCTTGAAGGCTTGTTCTGGAGTCAGGGGAATATACATAGAGCTTCATATTTCTCATTCTTTCAAATTCCCCTAAAATACCTAGGTAGTTACAATGAAAAGTCAAATGCTGGACTAAGATGGGCCTTGCCTGACCCAAAAGAGTATTCTTTTAATCCATAAGATAGAAGAAGATAAAAAGAGAGCAGTAGAAATCATTGTGAAACACAGCTTATCTATATTGGTTTTAAAAAGGGAATTAGACGGATAATTGTATTGTTTTCATTTCTAGAATTCCAAAAAAGCATCTGAATGCCACAACTATACTTCCCTGCTTAGTTCTGGATGTAGAAAAGGGAAAGGAACAATTAGTTTAATTAGTTCAATAGTAATAAACTAGTGTTATTACAGCTATCTCTAAGCAGATAACAATGAGTCATAAACCACCATTAAAATGCAAGGTGTTGTGGTTTGTCGGCAGCCTGTGCAGACGGCAGTGGAATTGGACAGTGGAGAAGAACAGAGACCAGTCCAGAAGTCTGGAGAGGACTTGGATGAGGTTTCTACATCTGATGCAGAGATGGGGCCAGGACTATCTGGGAGTGGTGTGCTGACTCCAGAGCCTCCAGAGTCTGGCAGCAGCGAGGCATAGGAAGAAGGGGAGCCTGTTCCCAGTGCGAGCGTGCACAGAGCTGCTATAAGGCAAGAGTGGCTGAGACAAAAGGGGAAACTCAGGGGTAAGGTGGAGGTATAAAGGAGGTGCAAACCTTTGCAGGAAGCAAAGTCATTCACTCTGTTCAGATTAACCCTTGAAGTTCTGTGTGGACTTTGTACTTCAGTTGTTTTTTGCAGTTAATTTGGCACTTTAGTTATTATTTATTTATTTAATTTATATTGCTATTTGGCCATGGCGACTCAAGGAGGCTTACACAATGTAAAACCATATTTAAAACAAAAAATAAAAATAAAATAAAAATAAAAACTAATAAAAAGAATCAGATAAATTAGTAAAGTACGATAGAACAAAATTTGGGAAAGCAAAAAAAACCCAAAAACAAAAACCAACTCCCCACCCCCACCCCTACGACAGCAGATCACACTAGCCATTTGAGGGGTTCTATCCCTCTCTGGATTCCCCAGGCCCTCTGGCAAAACCAGTGTGCAATTATTATTATATTAACAGCAATTTAAAGGAAATAAGGTGGATACTTATCTCGAGGGACTGTTTGGGACTCATTATAGGCTGGAAATGCACATAATTCCCAGCACTGAAATAAAACAAGAGTTGTTTGGACTAAGTGTGTGCTTAATTAAGGTCTCAGGAAGTCTTGGTCAGAACACAAGGAGAGTTTTCTAGTTTTCTGAAATTATTCAGTGATTTATTCAATCTCTTCTACAGTGTGAGAGATTGTAATGATAACCTGAAAATAGAAAGAAGATGAATGTGTTTGCATTTCTTGTGTTTGCCTCTTTGTATATTCATTTGTTTGTATTACTGGATTTTGTTCTTTTGTTTTTGTAACTACCAGTCTGGTGACAATCAAATATTTTTCTAGGTTAGTTTCTCTGGTGCTTTCCTAACATTACTACTGTTAATTGGAAAGATTTCAAAAAGCCTTCTTAATTCATTTTCTTTTTAAATAAAAAAGACATGGAATTTCTAATGAATGTAACTCTAAGGTGCATAGCATAAAGTACTTTAAGAAAGATTTGCAGTTCTACTCCTAAATAATTTCTCATCAATGTAAAAAATCAGTCAAGAAACAAAATATATATCAGATTATAAATATGACTGCAGCTAAAATATCTTGTTAGAATATGTTCTTATCCATTGTATTCACAGTAACTATATGATAATGAGTTAGACATTCTGAGCTATGGTGTTGCTAGTCATAAAGGAATTGTATTGGGTTCAATGAGATTTACTCCAGGGATTACAATTTTCTGTTAACTCCTTGGAACTTTTCATAAACTTGAATAATAATAATATAAGTAAAAAAATTGGGGAGAATACTTTCATACGTTCATCATTATAATAAATCACTTTACGTATGATAGTGCTGAAAAAAGATATGTAATTTATTTCAGATCATATGTTTACTTTAGAAATTGTCTCTTTCCACCTGGCAACTTTTGATTATCTTCCATGAGAGATTATTTAATCTTGAATTTACTGATAATACTAAAAGATCTTTATTACATATATAAAAGCAAAAAATCTTTAAATGAATTATGTATAGAAGGTTATAACTATTTGAACTTTAATAAAACCTATTTCCTGATTTCTGGTTTAGACATCCAAAATTTAAATGTTGAGTATTTTCATCATAGGGAGAGAGTTTTGAAATGCCAGGAAAGTCTTCTCTGAAAACCAGACAAGGATCAGGCAGTACAGCCTTTTCTCAGCAAGAAAATAGTCACCAGCTGAGTAAAGACTTCAGATAACACCATGATGGATGGCCAGATGGTTTCAATCAAATGAAAAAAAGAATAAACTATCCTTAAACAGTAAGGCACAGTTCTTGGGATGTAATACAATGATGTAGTCAAAAATATATCTATGAGGTGAGGCAAGAAATCTCAGGTTTAGGTATCATTTTGCTGACTTTTTCAATGCTTCTTTCTCTACATTCTTAAAAGAGAAATGAAAGCAACAAATATTATATGCACAAGAGTTGCAACCTGCAGTACAGCTCAGGGATGAACACTTGGTAGCTGATTTTGCAGCCTTTGTAACCATTTCTGATCAGAAGTAACTGACAGAGTTCTACCATCTTAATTCTGAAGAAAGAGATATTTTACTTCACTGCAGATGAATAAGAGCAGTGATTGTTTTCAAAATAAACATCAGGTGCAATTAGCCCACTCTTTTACCAAAGAGATAAGCATCCTTCCCTTTACAACTGAAAGAGTATAAGAAAAAAGAACCAGAACCTTCCCTCCTTAATTTGCTATGGAAAGTTTTTTTCCCAGTTTAAAAAATCTAAAAACAAAACAGCAAGCAAGTAAACAACCACAATAAAAGCAGTTCAAAACATCAAACAACTGTCAGCCTTGTGAGGTTGTACTGAAAATAAATGCACTCAGAAACACTAGCTCTATTTTGTTGTAAGATTACAATAACATAACAGTACAAGTTTGAAAGCACATTTCTCCTTTGCAATTATCTGTATTATTATCTGTATGGATGACTGAGAATCTCCATAGAACTTTAGAATATCATGAACAGCCAGGAAAATGAACAAATCAGCCCAGAATCTCACTCAAGGCACAAATGACCAGGCTGAAATTATTCTACTTCAGATACATTATGCAAAAATCAGTTCTCAGGAAAAGGCTATACTGGGAATGATAGAAGGAAAGAGAAGAAGAGGACAAACAAGATGGTTGGACTCAGTTGCAGTAATAATGAGCACACGATTGCAAAACTTGGAAGACCAGGTCAGAGACAAATAATTATTATGAAAATCTGTGTGGTCATGAAGAATTTATTACAACTTGATACTACATAATACATCAATTGCTATATTAACTGTGGCTTTGTTTTTACTTTTAAAAATTTCATTTGGACTTCAGTCCTTAGCATGACCAACTCAGAAATGTGATCCTAACTTGCAAAATATTGTAGCCCCTCTTCTAAGGAATAAAAGTAACGTTTAAGACATGCAGTACTCTATTGCACTGTTGGTAGTGCCATAAAGAGGTCATTTTTCCAAAGTGTAAAAATAAGGTTTACATAACAGTGCTGCAGGTTGCATATTAGAGCATCCTGTACAGTTTCTGTTTGCTATTTCAAAGACCTCCAAGAAGCAGTGCTACTTATATAAAGTATTTATGGAGAAGCTGAAAATAACACAAACACGGACAGATACAGTTTGATTTCAAGATTCTTTATGTTTCTTTGTAGAATATACCTTATTGATAGCATAGACTTGGAAGTTAGAAGAGTCTTTTTTCACCCTTGGCTAACTTCTTAAATACCTGTGTAAATGTGTTCCTGTTTTCCTTTTTTTTTAAACTAAAATAGTAAGCCAGTAAATTTTCTCTCAACTTTTTATTCTGCAAACATAATGTATATTTAATGTAATCTGTCATCTTCATATATGGCTTTCATCTTATTCTTCCATAAACTTTGTCATCCTCCACCAAGAATAACACTGTTTGGGCCACTAATTGGAATTCTGTAAATACGCATACCCAGCAGATTATTGTCAAATCCATTTCCTTAATGCTTACCAATCTGAAAAGTAAAAGGCTTTTGAAATATTGTGTTTCAATTCATGATATACAAGCAGTAAAAATATTCCTCAGGACATATTTTTTCCTGTAATGTGTAATTGCAAAGCTTTCAGCAGGTGGAATTGTTTATGGTTGCTATTTCATCTGAATCAACACAGGCAGAATAGCAAAATAATTGAGAATTGGTTAGTCAGGCCTTACTACTTTAAACTGCGGATAGGTAGTCTGTTTGTCTGCCTGTCTGTTTGTAATCCATCTACAGTAGTATAGTGATAGTCTTGGATTCAAGAGAGGAAGTTGAGGTTCCATTTGCTCCTTTAAACAGAGGAGCCAGCTTTCAGTCCTGATCCAGAAATTCCAAACACATCTATCTATCAATTCACACTTAACTAGAGTTTCTGGGTTGGTCATTGTTAGGAATGATAGTAACCTAACAGTTGGTTTGGCAATATATAAACGAGGATAGACATTTAATACTGTTGTATCTTTAAGATAATGTTGTAATTGTGATTGGCTGAGATTCCTCCAAAGGTCATAAGATGGAGCCAGAAACCTGGTTTGTTCTTTTTTGCATTTCCTTTGTTTTCCTTTTGCCTTTTGCCTGATCGTCATTCTGCTTGAATTGCTGTGAGTCTTGCAAATATTTACAAACTCCGTTTACTGAACTTTATTTATGATACTGGTAAAGAAAAGGACTTCTTTTTTTGATTATCCCTGGACTGATTATTTTGAATACTAACTGCTTTAACCACATATAATTTGGACTGTTTGTTGGACTTTATTTACCCATTTACAGGAAGTAAAACTTACATTTTACTATTCAGTGGATCTGTGTGCTGGTTGTGTGTTATTCATCACCACTCTCACTATGTTTCCCTGAGTGCACTCATTCTCCTAATGGGGA
>JANHFN010007044.1:97277-108721 GCA_032468175.1 Toxicocalamus goodenoughensis
CTGTACTATTTAAGAATTGCTTAAAAGTATACAATATGTACAGTTACTTTAAAGAGCTAACGTTTTGTTTTCCCCAGATCACAAGGGTGATTAAGTTCTTCCTTCATGGGTAGAACAATAATAAAAGATGCTCCTGTACCTGTAACATAAATACAACTGTCTATCTGTAATGAATTCTGCTACATTGTTTCCCAAAGTCCATTTTATTTTGATTTATCCAGTATATTGCACTAATTCTTTAGTTATTTTCATTATATGAAATCTACCACGTGTCCGAAAAGATGATTTAATCTATTTAAATGTTGAACTGCTAGCAAAAACTTACATGTGCAGATGTAAATTTGCAATAATTTGGGCTTAGCAAGAAAAATGACAGTTCACCAGTGTTTAGTTTTATATTGAGGTGCTCAGGTTTGAATAAATGGTATAAAAGGAAATCTGGTAATCATTCTTTTTAAGCAACATAGTAATCATTCTTTTTAAATAAGTGTTTATTTTTTATGCATTATGTCAGTGTTTTTTACTCTGTTTTTCCCATTAACACATCAGTGGGTATGTTATCACATCCATTTAAGAGAGCTAGCAGTACAGAAACATTATTTCTAGAACCTGCTTTAAGAGCAGCTTTTACCAAATGCTTAGTAATATACTTCGCTGCAAGATTGTAAAATGTTCTAGAATCTGTTTCTGAATCTTCAGATATCTGTAAAATTTCATGATTTTCAGATATAAGGTCTTCTGAATTTTTCTTATTTTCTTTTTGGATTACTTTAGTGTCTGGTGAAGTATTTTGTTTTGAAGATGTAGGAACATTAGCTGATGTTTCTAAAGAATTTTCTGAGAGTTGCTTTGTAGAAATAGTACAACTGTTTGACAGAACTACTTTTTCTTCTGTGCTATTGTTAATTGGAAGCTTTAACTGAAAACTTGGTTCAGTTTCCTCTTCGTTGCCTAAATCCGATTCAGAAAATAAATCAGAATTCATATACCATGAATAGAATTGATCTTCCAAAGATAACTTTGAAGTTTGGGGAATGTAACTTTTCATCAATTGGGCATGTTGATATTTTGCCAAGTAAGCAGAAAACAAAGTTATTGTTAATAACACAACTTCATTTTTATCCAAAACTTCCCAAAGTCCATTAGTTGCTATAATAAAAAATTGACAGGAGTTATCAAAAGAGAAAGAGATTGTATTTGGTACAGGAATAACTGTTTTCTTTATCTTTGGGTTTCCATGATGGCCAAAGCCACGAGTATTTTTTATTAGTCCTTCTATTAGTCCTTTAGGCTCATTACTGCTGATAGATCCACCATTCTGAAGAATGCGTTTCCTTTCCTCTTTACAGTATGTGGAGTGTTCTTTAGTAAGCCAATAACTCTTTCCATTTTTACATAAAACTGCATGAACATTACCTAAATTTAAAAAAAAATATAATTTTGAAGACAATATATAATCAGATTTTAGGTACAAGTATTGTTTGTGCTGTGTTAGCACAGATCATGCTTTTCCATATCTCTGATAAGGCCTAATTTTCAACATAGCAGTATAGATGTGTAACAATCTGAATACGGCATATAACACTAACCTTGTGGGTATTTGGGTGCATATCTTGTACAGGAACTTTCATTGTTCCTAGTCAAATTCTGATTTTTAAAAACCATTTAAGGTGTTTTCTAAAAGTTTCCACTTTTCAAATTTTCTTTGTTGATTTGAGGAAATGTGGTTTCCCAACAGGACTTAAACAAAAATAGGGCCACTAAAAAGAGAGTGAAGTATCAATATGTTTCAGCAAATCCCTGAGGTGTATAAATGTAAAGCTACATAAAACTGATGGCTATCAGTACAATAAATCTATATTTTTTAAAAAAAATCATAAGCCTGATTGATACTTTTTAAAGGCTACAGAGCATTTGGGAAGAAAGTGTTCCCAGTTGTGTAAAGAAAGTGTAAAATTGCCAACTTGGCAACTTTAAATCATGTAGCTCCCAAAATTCCAGGTGGCAGTTGAAATCCACATGTCTTAAAAGTTGCCAAGTTTGACAAACACTGATATCACAACAAGCCTGACAGATTGAGGTCTGTGAGATATTTTGGAACTGCTACTTCCAAACTCTCAGCAGTTTACTAACAATTGTTCGTATCTAGATGTGGAAACCTTGACTTCTTTAGTATGGCTGCTAAGGTTATGGTGTGCTATGAAATTATCTGCTCTGAAACAGCACCTTTTGGGTAGGATGAGGATGCATTAATCTGTTGCCAATAATGCCACATAATGCTTATCTAACTAGAGTTTATCTCTCTCAAATAGTACTTTGCCTCAAATAACCAAACTCTGCATTAAAATATATTGAATCCAGAACAATTTGCATTCCAGAGGTTCTATTGAACCATTTAAGTTCAGCAGTGATTCAGAAGAAATAAAATCTAAAGTGTATTGTTGTCTTGGGCTTTGATCAAAATACAATTTCAAGGAATCCCAAAGTGATTTTACAAGATGGGCATGACATGGCTGATGTCTACCACCTTTTTCCTTCATCAGTTATTTTTCTTCAACAATTTGCAGTTCAGTATATCCCACCAGCCTGCTTGTCTGCCTACCTACCTGATTTTCCCAGCTCCCTTGTAGTGACCCATGCACCCATTATTCACTATGACATAAAGAATAGGATAAATCTTAGCATGATTTATTCCAGTCCCCCCACTTTCTGATTTTCTCAGTGTTTCCTCTTTGGTGCTGCGATCTTTTTTTTTTACTCATTCCAGCTGCAAAACACTTCTGGGAGTAGCTGTTTTGGTTCTATGTACAAACCAAAACATTCAGAACTCAAACAATCTAAAAACAATTATTCTGGGCACAGAAAGGCTCCTGTAAGAAATGTTTAGAAATTCTTATTGAAAACTTTGCTGGTGCTTAATATGGTAAGATAATCAAAAATATTCAAAGTCCAATGTGTTCCAGGGGCTTAAAAACAGAAATTTTTCAACAAAGTATTCTCAGAACCTAATGGATAGGATCAATTATATCCTCATTTTTAAAAGGTTTTTATTATTACATAGTATTTATTAATTCATTACTGTAACATTTATACCCCACTGTAATCCAATGACTTGGTGGCAGGCCACTAGGTGAATAACCCAAGTAAGCAAGATGAGAAATTTCTGGTTAATACTTCAATTAGATCTTGCAATGAAGGCCTTTCCTATCAAATATTTGCCTACATTAGTTCAAATCTTTATTTACACTTTCCCAAGTTTTACTGCTTAACCTGTCTATATCCTGGACAGCTTTTTTCCTAGCTACATATGGTAGGATTCTACTTCCATTTTTTTGAAGATATTTGTACTATAGCTCAATTTTCCAAAAATACCTTTGCTAAAACATTCCAGTGGAGTGAAACCAATATGATTTGTTACACGTAGTCCTCTACTTACAACCACAATTGGGATTTGAATTTCTATCGCTAAAAAATATACTCACCTAGCAATGGCAGTGTGGCATATCCTGTTGCTGTTACTAGCTGAATTTGATTAATTAGTTGGGAACCCATACCAATTCAAACCATTTCAAACCTGGTTCCTCTCAAGCCCTGGTATTGTAAAGGACAGCCTCCTCTTCAAGCCCCCCCATCTACTTTGCCCCCAATCTCTGTCCTTTTGGCGAGCCTTGGTCAGCAAGCAGTCCCACAACCACATGGTTCTGGTGCTGCTTGCCACTTGATTGGTCAAGGGCTTCTTGGCATACCATAGCTCTAGGGTTACCAGAAGCCCCAAAGATGCAGCACTCCAGTTCTAGCCACAATAACCCTCATCACATGCTCTGTGTGGGCCCCACCTCCCGGTGTTCATCTGATCTTTGCCACCTGTTCCTGCTGCTGACAAAGGCCACAAGGCAGCTGTTGGCAAATGAAGCCATCTTCTCTGGATTTCACAAAGAAACTGCCACATGCAACTTTGGGATGAAAATCTCATGTGGCTAGTAGTTGTCGTGATATACCAGGCTGCACATGCTTGGTCAGCATTGGAAGCAAGAAAATGGCAAAGGTCACGTAGGGCAATAGGAGTCACGGATAGTGGACCAAAAGGACACAGATGAGGGAGCTAGAAAGGTGGGGGGAGTTGAAGGGCTTGTGGTACAAGTGGACTGCCATGCAGTTAAACTTTTGTCATGTGACCATAGTATGCTGCAGCAGCCATAACTTTGGGGACTGGTCAGTGCCAACCTAATTTTGAACATAGAATAAATGGTACTGTGCAACTTAATTAGGATCAGTTATAATTCAAGTTATGCTTTGCTGAGATAAATTAACATACTAACCAGAGTTACTTGTCATATAATTGAACTGAATTAACAAAATATTTAGAAAGATTTATAGATTATAAAATATCATAATTAGGAAAATTCTGCTGAAAAATTCAGGATTGCACAATCAATTCAATAAATGACTATTCTAGATTTATTCCTAGAATAACTCTGGAGCTCAATGGCTAACAGTTGTGACCAGAGAAACAAAATGGGAGAGTGGGAGGGAAACATAATATTCTGAATTTTATGACTTTATACATACCAATGTTAGCAATATGCATCATTCCAGCAATTTCATCTGAATTTTCTTTGTTTTCAATCCAAACTTCTTCGTGGATCTCATCTTTATTCTTTGCCAATTGCTCATTATCTTCTGACACTATGATGCTTTTTTTAATTCCATCATTTATACTTGTAAATAGTTCTCGAGGATATTCTGTGAGAGAACCTGCCCCTTGCTTTGTGTTATTTTGATCTTTTCCATCACTTACTCTTCCAAGTGGCTTCTCTTCCTGCTGTTCCATAATTTTGTGTTCTTCTTGTTCTATGATTCTTCTTATCATTATTCTGTTTGGTTCAGGCAGCCCCTTCTCATGTTGCAGGAAGTTCTGCTCTTCGTTATCATTTATTGTTTCAACTGTTTCTTCCTCTTCTTGTTCTTGGTTTTGTTTTATGTTGCCTGCCATTTCTATTAAACATATGGCAGTTGTACAGCTACTCCAATGAACTTTGGAAACTTCACCTCGTCCAAGACGTAAAAGCCTATCCATTCTCCAGAAAGCTTTTGCAAATGCTCTATGAATCCCTTCATACTTATTTGGTTGTGAGTTTTGGCTTCTGGCTTCTGCAACAGAAAATACTTGCTCCTTTAATTCATAGTCTTCTTTAAAAATAGTGCGAAAAGAATGAAGCATGTTTTTTTCAGCATCGCTAATCTGATAGGAGGAATCATTATGAGAAAGCTGGTCAAGAAGTAAAAGAGGAAGTTCATCTGAAGTTAACTGAGCAGCAGAAATTCCATTATTTCCATCAAAGAGTCCAAGTAAGCAAGTATCTCTCTTGTGCCCATAATTATCTAGTACAATAAACACATCTTCCATTTCTGTGTGCCAAACAGCATTTTTATCTTGACAAATTGCTATGGCTTTAATCAGTGGATTGCTTACATCTTTAATATACACCGAACTTTGAACAACATTATCGATGCAAAAGTATGGAGCAATTTTGATGCTCTCTTTAAGAAGATCAATGGAACAACCAATCTTTTCTATCTCTTGTTCAGGATATTGAGCAGTTTTTTGCAGTCTTAAAATGAGTTGCTTTCTCCGAAGGATAATTTTTTTTATATCTATAGGCTCCACATATGGCCACTGATAATCTAGTACAGCTTGAGCTTGGTGGACTTTTTTGTGATGAAAAAGTTGACTGATGTATACCATTTCTTTACAAATGGAACATGGGATTCTAATATTTAAGCTTTCAATTTTCTTAAAATTAATGATAAGCATCTTTGCTAAATCCTGTTTCTCTTTGCAGGATTCAGAGTTTTGTAGTTTTTGTTCCTCTTCACTAGTTTCAGAATTTTGTAGCTCTGTTTGGTATGTCATTCTGGGGGTGGAGTGGGGAATAAATAAAATGTGTTACAATAATTATTAAACAAATCTAAAAAATATAGGTCTTGATCCAAGAAGACTCAAAAGTAATTTTGAAACATAAAGGAATTTAAAAGAAATGTGATATAGATGAAGCCAGGAAGAAATTAACTATTGAAAGGTGCCGGGGACCCCTCCAAATTCTACATTTATTTTCTCATAAGTAAACAGTCACTTAGATTACAGCTCCTATTTTGTATACTTTTGGCAATTTATTGTGGATTCCAAGAAAATTATGAATAACCCTTTCTACTATTTTATTACTTATAGTGAATTGTCATTGAATACTGCAAAGCATAACTTCACAGACATGTGCTGAAGAATGAATCCCATGTTTGGAGGTAGGTCATATGAGATTCCTTGGGAGAGGTCTTACCTTGTTATCTGGGAACCGCTTGACCCTATTGACCCTGTTGAAGTGAACAAGGTCCTAAATCTGTTGGTGTCACCATCTGCCTGTTAGATTCTGTCTCTCTTAGATGGGTGAAAGTTTTCAGGATGATGCATGGCAGGTGGTTTCAGGCAGTAATTAATACATCACTAGAGAAGGGCCTTGATTTCCTCCTCCCTCCTTAAAAAACCATCACTAGATGCCACTTGCTTGGACAACTTTCATCTAGTTTCCAACTTCCCCTTTGAGGAGAAGGTTGTAAAAAAGGTAGGTGGTGGTGTGGCAGTGTCAGAGGGTCCTGAATAAAACAGATTATCTGGAACCCTTTCAGTCAGGCCCAGTTATGGGACAGAAACAGCATTGGTCATGTTTGCCATACCTTGAGGTTGTGAGGTCCTGGATGAGGAACAACAGGCTTTGACTGGACCCTGGCAAAATCAAATGGCTTTATATACACAGGGCCCTGAAATATGGCATTGTCATCTTTGATACTAGATGGTGTAGCACTACCCCAGGTATATAATTTCCACAACTTGGGGGTTCTTCTGGATTCACAATTTTTGCTTGAAGAGCAGATGGAAGTCATGGATAGGGGGGCCTTTGCACAATTTCGGGTTGTGTGCCAATTGCTGCTTTTCCTGCATCAGAAATCTCTATGTTCAATTGTTCACGACCTAGTCATTTCATGGCTGGGCTATTGCAATGTGCACTGCATGGAACTACCCTTGAAGGGCATTCAGAAGCTACAGCTGGTGTAGAGTGTAACTGCAGTTCTTGGGGCACAAAGAATGGCATGTGTAACACCACTGCTCAAAGAGCTGCATTGGTTGACAGTCTGTTTCCTGGTATAATTCAAGGTTTGGTAACGACCTGTAAAGCTCTTCATGGCATATGTCCAGTACTTGAAGGACCATCTCACCTCACAGAATGGCAGAGGAGGCATGCTATGGGCATCAGCCTGATTATTCCAGCTGATGGGGCCCAGGAGAAGTATCTTCTCTGCTGTTGCACCTGTCCTCTGGAACTTTTTGCCTTCTTGATATGAGGTTAGCCCAACCCTCCTGACCTGTCATAAGAGCCTAAAGACTCTGTCAGACCAAGTTAACTGGTCTGCCAGTTAATTTGGGGTTCCAATGGGGAACAACATTATGAGTTAATGAGAGTGAAGGGATTATAACAACTATGAGCGACAAGGGATAAGATTGTTATTATCTGTTCAAAAGAAGGTTAGAAATCATTCATGTTTTCTTTAAACTTTTCCATTGAAGTTATCATTTAATTTTCTTTCTTGCACTTTTTCTTAGCTTTTTTCTTTTTCTATTTTATGCAAAAATTATTAATATAAATAAAATTACATAATTGATCATAGCAAATGTGAATTATAAATTGTAAGATTTTCAAATGTAGTCAAATGCCTCAGTATTCTCCTTGTTCCTCTAATCTTCTTGTTGCTATGCTACTTATTTGAATATTGGAGTCAGTTAAGTGTGGAAGAGTACCATGTAACAAAAGATTCAAGATATCTTTATTTTGTTCTATTAATAAAAAAATCTTGTAATCTAAACAGATTTTTCTCTCAACTGAACAAATCTTTTAGTATTTTCTTCCTAATAAAAATAGACACTCAGTAAGGAAGCAAGAGGAGGGAACTATTTACATCTTTCCCCTATATCACAGATGTTCAATAAATTGCTTAATAAAAGATAGCCTCTAAAATTATTGTTTTCTCAGTATATTAACTTAGATGTATCAATGTGGTCCCTATTGAAGGGTTTGCCTCTCTTCCTGTCCTCATCCAAATAAAGCATGATAACCCTTGTACTAGAAATGAAGTCTTCACAAAAATTGACAAACACTCAATGATTCTGAAGCATAGTGCTAATACAAGACCTTATATCAATCCATTCAAAATCTATATTCACTTGACTGGATGAAACAGCACTTGACTCCATGTCTACAAATTTGATTTTTTACCCATTTAAAGTTTGACAATAGGGTGAAATTATTTCAGTTCCTAACCTCCAATTAGATTACAGATTACAACTAGATGTCTTCTTTGTTATGATGGTTATTTTCAAATGTTATTGGGATACCATTGGTCTTCTTAATTTAGTTCACATTGTCTTTGTGTGTTTATATATAAATGAAAGAGGAATGGGGAGGCAGCATTTATCTTTTATGAAAAGAAGAGAATACCCTAACTATTCTTAAATTATTTTCAAACATCTTGCAAAAGTAGGAAGTCATTTACTACTAGTAATGATGGCCAGTATGGTTTACACATGGGTAAAGGGATTATCTCCAAGTTCTAAATTTCTTTTATATAAATAAATATACAAATATATTCAGTTCTTATTTAAGCAGTGGTTATAGGTTTTCATTAGTTATGGCAATTGCTAAATTGGAAGCTCCATATTTATATATCTCAGTTTCTACAGTTGTAAATTCTACAAGTGAATTATTGAGTGAAGAAAATAACTGTTGTAATACATTGTTATTATTGCTGCTAGTATTAAAGTTTACTGTAAATTAACTTCCAATCAATATCATGTAGTAACCTTCAGTTATAATATTTTGTGAGAAATGTACATTGCATGTCTCATTCATACTTAGTTGTCTCATCATATTATTATGATCTTAAAGTAGTCTTCCTCAAGGAGGAACTATTTAGAAAAATTGAATCAAATTTCCAAAACCCTTATCAGTTAAGATAATTACAGTTGAATTTGCTGTACATTATGAAGTAGTTCCTTAGGCAATGGGTAATTAGACTGGTTAATCTTCCTGCATCATTTTCAGTTTTATTCTTTCAGAGAAAACAAGGAGGTCTGTAAAAATTACTTGAGATGTAGCCACATCATGCATTTATCTAAAGGTATTACAAAACTGTTTTATATTTTTACTTTTCCACCTAATAATTATTAGAATTGGTTTTTTTTACCCACATACTGATCTGACATTTTCAATGGATTATTTATCTTATCCCAGCATTTTATCGTCACAATCTAGGAAGGGTTTTTTGTGTGTGTTTTTGGTTAATTCCTATTTGCTAACTTGCTGCACAGCTACTCACTTTACAATACAGTAATCCCTTTTGAAGCTTTTATATTATTTTGTTCACTATTCTCAGTGCTATGAATTGAATCTGCACAGTTCTTGAATAAAAGTCTTTTGAGAGTTTGAATCCTGAAATTTTACATATTTCATGGAGAAATTATCTAAAAATTGGAAATTTATGTAATTAGGTACAATTCACAATCCAAATATAGCTGCCTGTATTTCACATTAAAATTATGGGCAATCCCATTATGAATTTATTGTATTTTTGGATTTCAGTGTTTATAATTATTTTAAATTAAATATGGCAGCATGATATTTGAATTTTATTTTTTAAACAAATCTAAAAAATATATTAACTAAATTCTGACAGAAAATAAAAGCCTAACTGTTAATTAGTTGCACTGTCTATATTTCAAAAAGTATTTACTACTGAACAATATTGTACATTATCACAGTATAATTTTGGTTGTGCTGAGTGTGCCAATGACAATCTATGTGGTAATATCTGATTTCCTATCCACTGTCCTAAAACAAAAAAAAAAGGGGGGGCAGGGGAGCTTTCATTATATATAGAAGATACCAATGTCAATCATCTCATCAAAACTTTGTTTAAGAATAGATAATTAATATCTTGACCTTTGGCCACTTAGTTGTTGTTTGTGCTAATAAAGATTAAAATAGCCAACCTCCTGACTCATAGCAGTTTAAGAAAGGAAGATTATGTAAGATAGCAGCCATAGGAAGTATTTTCCTTGTTTCCTAGTAAGGGAAAACCAAAGCATTATATTTTATTTTTCTAGATTGTCAGCAATAAAACAAAGTTACTATAAAAGCCAAACTTAATATAGAGCACCATTAGTATGTCAAATTACCAAGAATGTAGTCAAATATTGTTTAGTGCAAGTACTATTTAGTACCCTGGATTGAAAACAAAATAAATAGGTAAAACTTCAAAAGAAAATAAAACATTAATTAAAAAGGTTGGCACCACTATTTTCATAGTGTAATAGAATTTATTGTTTGCTTGGTTCTATACTAATGCAATCACTTTCCAGAATAATGTTAATAGTCTCTCCTACAAAATTAAAATAAATAAAAATAGGGAGAAATAATTTTGCATCAGTTGAGCAAAATTGATATCAGACATAACTTTTTAATAATATTTTAAAACAGAGCGAGCAGAATTATTTACTTTAGATCTTAAAATACAATGTTTGTATTGTATACAAATGATCAGCAATATAATCCTATATATGTCTATTTAAAAGTAAATTATTCAGTAGGGATTACTCTTAGTTAACTAGGAATAGCTTTGCATTATAAATTATTTTAGCTTTGAATATAAGGGGATGATTTACCATAAATATTAAGAACCAGATTATTAAGCATAATTAAGTTTTCTTTTTCAGACTGATTAGAGAAAGGCACTCTTAGGTAATTTCACATGTTATACAATATTATACAATAAAGAACGACTAAACTTACATATCATGCAAAGTTCATGGTTTTCTATAAAAAGCACAATTACTAGGTTAAACAAACTATAAAAAACCGTTTATAGGGTTGTGTTGTTTTTTTTTAAAAAAAGAGTAAGTGTATACATTGCACTAAAGCAAGATCAACCAAATTCATTATGGTTAAGAGGACAATTCATTTAATGGAATTTTGGCTTGACATGTAGATAAAGCATATCATATGAATTGTTGTGGAGTGGGGCACCTAGTAGAACATAGTTGACTTATTCTGAATTAAAAATATACTTAATTATATATGTTGCAGGAGTCGTTACTTTAATTCTTTGTAAAATGGGGAGCCGCTTAAATTGCACCGACCCTTTGTCGTTTTCAAAATATTTGAATTATATTTTAAATTTAATAGAAATAAATTTGGTTAAAGAATTTTTAAAGCAATTAACTTAGCTGATTAAACACTGTCATACTGGAGAACATAAGGAACAAACATGAAAACCCAATAGGCAGTAAACAAAATATTGATGTAAGATGGTGTTATTAAATAGAATTGATGTTATTTAAG
>JANHFN010007045.1:31461-47323 GCA_032468175.1 Toxicocalamus goodenoughensis
ACCAAAGCGATCAATGCCGTCTCGGTGCTGTGTCCAGGTCGGAAACCAGATTGCATCGGGTCTAGATAGACAGTTTCCTCCAGGAACCTAGGGAGTTGCAACGCCACCGCACTCTCAACAACCTTCGCTACAAAGCGAAGGTTGGAGACTGGACGATAGCTGGATAACTCATCTGGATCCAGGGAAGGCTTCTTGAGCAGGGGTCTCACCACAGCCTCCTTAAGGCAGGCCGGTAGAAACCCCTCCCCCAAAGAAGCGTTAACAATTCCCTGGATCCAGGCTCGTGTCGTCTCCCGGGAGGCCAAAACCAGCCAGGAGGGGCACGGGTCCAATAAACATGTGGTGGCGTTCAATCTCCCCAAGATCCTGTCCATGTCGTCGGGAGTCACAGGGTCAAACCCATCCCAGATGGTCTCCCCAAGACCTGCTCCCGTCTCCCCAAGACAATACTGTAACATTGTTTAATGTACTGATATAAATTGTTGGAAGAGGTTTAATAAAAATATTTTTTAAAAACAAAAGACTTAGGCAGTTTTCTGTGCTGGAAAAAATAATGACTGGACCACTCAAAAGGGCACCAGCATCAAACTCAAAGCCAATGGGCCACATCTGGCCTGTGGTGTGCTTAGATCTGGCCCATGGGGCTACCCTGTAAACAGCAAAGAACCAGTCTATGGTGCCTTTGCCAGTGAAAACAGAGCTCCATTTTTGCTGGCAGAAAGTTACAGGACTCTATCTCAGCCAAAAAAAGAGCTCATGAGGGCCGCTCATGGCTCTCCAAGTTCTGTTTTTGTTGACAGCGGGTTGCAGGATGCCACTGTAGCTGAAAACGGAGCTCAGGAACCCATTTTCAATGGCAGAGTGCTTGGGCCCCCACAAGTGTCTGAGATATAAATGACATCAAGCTGGACATGCCAACCCTGGCCATACATACTCTGCCTGCCCCCCAAGATCAAACACAACCCTGATGCGGCCCTCAATTAAATTGATTTTGACACCCCTGCAAAACAGGGTTATTTCATTCTCCTTTCTCTCCTTGTTTCTTATCACTCTTCTCCCAGTTATGGTTTTTCCCTGGAGCTGGACTATGGCTCGTTAGCAAACTAACAACAGCATGCAAGTGGCAGTGTCGATTCATCTTAGAAATTCTCCTAGCTTCTTGGTAGCTCTGAAACTTTGGGATAGCAGTTAGTTGCCTTTGCAAAAAATAAATAAATATATAAAACATTTACATAAATCATAAAAAAATCAAGCACTGATGAAATGCAGTAAAAAAAAAACATCAACCAAACAGAAAATACTAATTGTTCCAAAGTAAGTCTGGGGATTCTTCACCTGAAACTGACATTGATTTGAATAAACTTTTGCAATTTGCAGAGCATAGATGAAAGAACATTTTCCTTTCATGGTCTTGATTTTCAAAATGAACTCAAAGCTATCTGCATTAAAATACACTGATAAAATGTAACATCCCTGAGAAAGAAATGATGATTGAATTATTTTTGAAGATTTATATTCAGTTCCATAAGAACTGTTCTGTCTCATCATGGAATACATTCCATAGAATACAATAATGTTTCAAATTCTTAGCAATAACCATGGCAGAGAATACATTTAAAAAAAACCATTGTGGTATATTTCTTGCTTCATTATTTTATTTTGGTTGCTTTAAAATTTACATTGCCTTATTTTTAATTTATTCAATCCTGAAATCGGCAAGCAGGTCAGGTAACAAATAATGAAAGCCTTCGTGCATTAGCAACAGAATCAGTATTGGTGCTTTTAATTTTCCAAGATTTAAGTTGTACACTTGCCAGAACTGATGAATAATCCAGATGAGTCAGATTTCAAAATAGTTATTTTAGAAACAAACAAACAAATACGGACAGACTGGTTTTGTTTTGTTTTTTGACAAAATACTCTGTCACCATGAAGGAGGTGCAATAACTTAATGTCTTGTACTATAACAAACAGCTCAGCACTTTGAATTAGGATCAAGCAGATAAAACATATTTCCACTCAGTGCAGTAACAGAGTAATGTGAGTCAACATTTTGAATAGGGAGGATGACAAAAAATAGATCATCAGCATCTGCTTATGTAACAAAAATTAAATGGATAAAGAAATGGCTTGGCTCTTTGTGCATTACCAAACAAGTATCTTATTTGACTAGAGAACGTAGGCATCCTCAAGAATAAAAGCATTCTAGCATTCAGAATCAGAATTAGAATCAGAAAACAGCTGGAGGGTACCTTGGAGCTCTTCTAGTCCAACCCCCACTCCTCAAGCAGAAGACCTCCAGTGATGAAGCACCCACAGCTTCTGAAAGCAAGCTGTTCCACTTTAATCTCTCCCTCTGTTAGGAAGTTCCTCCTTAGTTCCAAGTTGCTTTTCTCCTTGATTAGTTTCCATTCCTTGTTTTTGTCTTGCCTTCCAGTGCTTTGGAAAATAAGTTGATGCCCTCTTTGTGGCAGCCCCTTAAATACTGGAACCTTGATACTATGTCATCCCTAGTCCTTCTTTTCTCTAGACTGGTCATACCCAATTCCTGCAATCATTCTTCATATGTTGTAGTGTTGGAAGTTAGCACCCAGCCCTCTCCTAGAAAAATGAAATATTAAAAAGGCAGAATATTTCCCCTAAAAAGAGAAGTAGAAACTCAGAAGGAGAAACTCACCACAGAAGCAGAAGCTCACCTCCACTTTGGTAATGGGTGGGCCATTAAGGGCTAGGCCAGAGTATTCTACATAATAAAAGCCTCTGCCCATCTCACCATCTGGCCTGGGAAGATTTCATCAGCCAGAACTCAGGTGAAGTCATGTGGTCCAGAAAAAGCCTACAAAGTTAGCTAAGACCCCTGTCCCTGGGAGTATGACAGCCAATGGGATATATTTCTTACACAGGAACAGGAAACACTAAGGTGGGGCCCAACAGAGGTTGTATAACTAAGGGACTCTCAGCATCTCAGTCCTTTTCCCTTCTTTCTTCACAAAGCCATGTGATCCTGTCTACCATTAAAGCATCTTTCCAAGCAGTCACCATCTTTCCAGTGTCTTTCTTCCCCACTTGGAACTGAACCCAGAAGGATATTTCTTCCAACAATTTGGCACCCAAGCAGATGGGACTTTAAGCTAACCTAACCAATGGACCAGGACCAGGTAAGATTCCCTTGCCAGCAAGCAGACCCATTGAGTCTGTGGGTGAGTTTTCCTGGACCTTGGCCATTTAGAAAAAAAGCAGGGCTCACAGCATTGCAAAATCAAAGGGCATTGCATCACCCAGCAAGGTTCAACCAGACAACCTCAGCTATGACCCCGGTATATGGGTCTGTCATGGGACTCTGACAGCATCCAATAGAATACATATTCTTGCACAGGAACAGGAAGCTCAAGTTCAAAGCCCAGAAAGGCTATAAATAACCTTCACTCTCCATTCCATGTGGTCAGTGCTTGGTGGTTCTTTTCACCATTAAACCATCTTTCCAAAAAGCCTGCATGTTTCCAGTGTCATTCTCCCTGCTTGGAACTGAACTAGATGATATTTCATCCAACACTCTCTTCTTGCCTTTTAATCACAATATCGATGCTTTTAATTGTTGAATATTTGTTATTGCATGCCACCGATAGTCACATTTTGTGAGATGACTGCCATATAAGTTTGCAAATACATAAATAATTTTGGTTAGTGAACCAGGAGACTTTTGTTTAGGTCCTGATATGAATTATTCCTGTATCTCAAATGATATGCAAATTATTTACAACTGTGATTCTCACAAAACAAGGCTGGGCCTTTTTTTTTTATGGCTATGCCATCTTTTTGGGGGTGACTTAATTTTCTCCCCCCATGCACACCCCCATCTAGAGCACCACACGCACTCACCTCACCACAAGACCGCTTCTATTGGCCGATAGAAGTGACCCTAGGGTAGAGTCACCAGCCACTTCTACCAGCCAATAGAAGCAGCCTCATGGAGCACCCTGTGGGCAGCCATGCCTCACCATGAGGCCTAGAATATCTAGGAATGGGGGATTTAAGAGATGTGTATCATCTCATTCTATTGGCAAACTACAGGAACAGGACGAGGTAGGTACCATATTTGTGCAAACCACGCCACAGACTACAATGTCTGTGCAGAAGCCCAAATTTTATTTATGGATTACCCTCACCCTTGTACTGTCTGAAAAAGAGATGCCAAAATACCCTACCAAGCACACAAGGGAGAGCTGAAGCCGGACTCAACTGCCTGTCAGTGGTTGGGCTGCAAGCAAAACCTCGAGAAGAAGGTAGGAGAAAGGCAGGCTGTTTAGCTCATAGTTGTACAGACAGCAATCTCTGCGTTCCCCCACAAAGTATACCTTCCCCATGGAAGATGCTAGTGGATGACAAGGGGCACAAAGATCCCCCCGACCTCCCTTTGAAACCAGTTGAGCAATTGAGTAAACTGTGAGTTCCCTTAGTTGGCAGCCTAAGCAGAGGGGCCCGGAACTGCTCATTGAAGGTGATAGGTGGAAGCAGCTTCATTCGCGACCCTCCTGCAACCCATTCCATCAAAGTGGTTGCAGTGGGAAATTGGGGCCAGGGGGAAATAGGGCTATCTGAGTGGATGAAGAAGAGCGGCTAGCTTAGGAAGCAAAATGCAACAGGAATCTTGAGATTGTCTGATATTTATTCTGACAATGGTATATGTATGCGATTGAATTTGTAGTTGGGAACCTGATGCATAGCCATGCCTTGCAATGAGGCTGCTTCTATTGGCTGATAGAAGTGGCTGACTCTTCCCTCATGGTGAGGCGATTATGCCCTTGGGGTGCTTTTATTGGCCAATTGAGATGAGTCTGCAGGGTGTTCTAGCCAAGACTACCTGTGGGGGGCTCCTAAAGTCAAGTTTCTCCCCCGCCCTTTCCCCCCATTTGTCTTCATCTCGTATAGTTCAAGCGATGTGAGAAATGGTGGGGAACACATGGTTTAAATAGACCTAAATTTTGGGGGAGGGGCTTAATTTCACCTTATGTCTAGAAAACATGCTGGGCCTTCCTATTGGGGGGTGTATTGTCAGACAAGCATGATACATAGCATTTTTTATGTAAAACAAAGAAATAAATCATACACATACACATGTGTGTGCATACACACACATACATACATGGTTTTCCAGGAAACCTTCAGAGCTTCACCAATTTGTTGCCAGATGCATGTGGACCAATATTCTGGAAAAAGCCAAAACTGTACAACATAGAAAAGTGAATTGTAATATTCTGTTTGTAAAGAAAAAAAAATCACTTTCTCATTCTTGAAATAATCTATAAATGAAAATGATTCATGTTCATTGCAATGGGGTTTAAAGAATAAATTAAATACAAGTTTCATATAGAAATGTATTAGCATACAAATTTCCTTTGGATCACTGCTACAAGATTAACTGTTTTATCCTTGCTATTGATGAGCAGTTGAGCAGTTAAGTTGTTGGAACCGATTTCCTTAAACCCAGATTCAGACCATTCATGGAAACTATTTGAGACAATGTTTATGTAGTGAACTCATTGAACAAGGAAACAGAAGGAGCAAAGCAGAATTTGTCAACAGGAGAAAAAGCTAAAGAAAAGAGATGACTATGTACTCATAAGCGAATGGAGAACGCTTATTTCATGAATAGCTGTTGATTGCAAGGGATATGTCCTTGAGAGCTGCTAATTGCCCATTGTAGGTGATTACTGGATTTCTGCTGAGTAAGCAGAGATTGTAGCAGGAACATAAGTAAATCAGTTTCAGGGAGCAAGCTCCCTGAGTGAATAAAGATGAGTTTGCAAGGGAATACAAGGGAAAGTTTCTTACAAATTGTTTCCTATAAATTAAAAATATGTACTTTCTTAATATGAGATCCTGAGAAGAGTTCACAAATAAGCAAATGAAAAAAGTACTCATTTTAAGAAACAAAATGAAGACAAAAAGTCAAGAATTTGCAGCTGTAGGCATGTTTGTGTTCCTGTTCGAAAAACATTCTGATATATATTTCCAGCAAGGTGAATATGAGTAGTGATCAGAAGTAAATGCACAATCTTGAGTGACCAAGAGCAGGATCTCCTGCTATGAGAAAGGGTTCAATAGGCATGCAAAATCTATTTGTCCAAAGACTCTCCTAACCATGGTTTCCACCTGTTTCACTAGAAGAACTTATGACTCCCAGATTGCACTCTACCTTTGTATGGGGAGGGGGGGGGGAAGGGTTCATGCAGACTTATCGGCAGAACAGTTCTTGAATCAGAAAGTTCAAAAACCCATAGACACTCAATCTTATAGGGTTTTGAAATCTCATAGGGTTCTGAAACTATTAAATCTTCATTCAGACCTTTGTGCAACTCCGAGAAAAAATGTATAATCAATATCATCAGTATATTGATGATATACTGTTGCCAATGGATTACTTCAGAAACTTAATATAGATGTGGTGAAAAGAGAATCAAACCCTTGATAATATTGAATCCAAGGATGGCTTTTTGAGGAGAAAACAGATGACTGCCTCTTTCAAATTTCCCCTCTTGCAAAGGAACGTTCACTGCAGTTTGAATCTAACCACAGATTACTTACCAGGAAGCTTTAGTCGGCCAGGAGGGACATGGACCTAAAACATAAAGTGTCAAAACTTACATTGATGTAAGTCCTGCCCGCTTCTTTAGGACCAATAAGTTGAATCTCTTTCCAGATAATCAAGAGAACCATGCCTACAGTCCTAGTGTCAGGTTCCAAGTAATGCAATCATCATAAAACGAACTCAGAGGCATTGTAATTCCTCAAAGAACTATTTAATTTAATTACATATCTTGGCACGAACTGGTGGAAACCAGTATTGAAAGTTTCCCAGGATTCCACATCACTATAACCAAAAGTTTCTCATTCCAAAACAATAAGTCACATTGTCCAATCAGGATATGAAATAGTTTCCAGGCAACTTCGCTCCTCCTTTCTCCGGCCAAGCAGCAGTTGGAATGTAGCTGACTCATCACCAAGCTATGTTGTTTTGGCTGGAGCTTCATCCACCTCAGGTCTCCCCCCCCTTCCAATCCTCAAGTGTGTCAAATTGAATTCATACAATTCCACCACCAAATTAAATTCAGTCTTGACACCTATAACTCCTGCCCACAGGATCTGCTCAACCAGTGTCCAATTTCAAGAAGATCTGAGATTTTATCCAAAGATGTTTAGGATAATATTCCATAGAGATGTAGATGCCAACTGGAGTGGCTTTGGAAAACAGTAGAAAGCAATGGCAATGTTTAGAAAACTGATGAACATCAGGGGCTCCATAATGAACTTAATCTCAGCCCTGGGAGCACAGCCATGGTTTCAAAAATTTGTGGAACAGGGAGAACCATGCAGATCTCTGAGGGTATGTTATTCCAGTGAGAGATTCAAAAACAGAAAATAATACACTGCTCTAAATGCAATAATAGAATGCCAAGAATACATGATATTAATGGGCAGCCACCATTGGAGAAAGATACCTTATGTCTGAAGAGTTGTATAGGTGACAAACAATACTTTGAATTACAATATAACTCAAAGTGACAATTAAGGCAGTTAATGGAGTATCAACCATCCATTGGTATATCAAATATACTCATCTTAGCTACTGAAGTTTGGACCAGGTGGTAGTCTTCAAGAGTAGTACCATGTAGAGTGCATTGCAATAATTGAACCATATGCCTAGGGTACTTTATGACTGGCTATCTCTTTCATTGTATGAATAGGCACAACTGGTGTAGAAGATAGATTTGTGCAAAAATTTTCCTGGACCACTACTCCCACCTGCCTTTTGAGCAGGGTCTGTGTATCCAGGAACGCCCTCAAGTGCCATCCCAAGCAAGACTAAAGGTGAAAAACTTCCAGATTAGGGAACCAAGCAGCCAGCACCATTTGGTCTTGATAGAATTGAGACTCAGTCTGTTCCCCGCCTCCAAACTTAATATCCAGACAATATGGTAGGCTATTTGCAGGATCACCAGGTCAGCTTGGAGTCAAGATGTATAACTTGGTGCCAATATATTGATAACACCAAACCTTTGTCTTGTTTCAGGTTTCAGACACAGACACGCAACATTTCTTGAGAGGTTATCAGTTTTGTTTTCAGGGGAACACATTTAGCAATGCAGTGAGCAATGTTAAACAAAACATAAGACTGCCTGTAACGTTTGTTTTCAAGAGGATCATGCAGAAGAGTTCTCTAAGGTCAGTCCAAGAGCTGAATCAAAGATGTCAACCAGTTCAAAGGTCCAAGAAAGGAATTCACACACAAGAATCACATATGGGCCAGCAAAGAGAACTGAGGTAAAATAAGCCTCTTATATAAACTGCAATCAGAATGTTTACTCTGTTGTTTGGAAAATAACCTAATAGATTTCCTATATTCTGCTCTTCTTTTATTTGCCTGGTCCAGGGACTGGGAGGCTTTACTTCAAGTTCACCAGACAGGTCCATGTACTTAGCTTGGTGCTTTTGATCAGCTTTGTGTGATACTGGCTTTCTTCTTTCTTAGGCTGACATTCCACAGGCTCAGATGGAACAGCTTCAGAGCCATGACATTCTTGATTGATGCTCTAACTCATTTCATGTAAATATTAAATAGGAGGAGAATGTGTTGAGTCCTGAGGCACAGTACAAGTGAGGGTGCATAGATACAACCTCTCTGTACCATACAAATCAAGGGAAACTGACCACAGAGGAAGAAAGAAAAACACCACCATACAGCACCTTCCACTCTCAAATCTTGCAGAAGGATACAGTAATGAGACAGTATCAAAAGCTGCTGAGAGATCAAGGAGAGCAAGGATGGATACACACATACTTATCCCGGCTCATCAAAGGTTATCAATAAGAGTATCCATCAGTGGTGGGATTCAATTTTTTTTACCAGTGGTTCTGTGGGCGGGGCTTGGTGGGCATGGTGTGGCTTAGTGGGTGTGGCTTACTGGGCATGGCAGGGGAAGGATACTGTAATATCCCATTCCCTTCCCACTCCTGGGGAAAGGTTACTGCAAAATCCCATTCCCTCTCCACCCCACTAACCAGCTTTCCAGCTCCATTCTCCTGTGCAGGGCAACAAAAGAAGACCCAGCTGATCAGCTGGAACTCAGGAGGCAGAGAACAGATGGAGGCGGGGCCAGTCAGAGATGGTGTTTGCCAGTTCTCCAAACTACTCAAAATTTCTGCTACCAATTCTCCAGAACTGGTCAGAACCTGTGGTATCCATACTATGTTGTGGTCTGAACCTTATTGGAATGCATCCAGATAATTTCTTTCAAGAGCCTTTGCAATCATTTTCTAACCACATTTTCAACTATCTTCACTGAGAAAAAGAAGGTTGGATGGTAATTATCTGGAATAGTTAGAACAACATTATCATTTTTATTTTTCTGCTATTTTTCTATTTCTCTCACCTCCTCTATTTTCACTTGCAAATCATAGAAGAAAATGTAAGGTCCTACTTCATATATTAATTTGTAATAAGCCTGTGTGAATTACAGGTAAAGCAGATCTATTTTTAGATTTCAATGAGTCCTACTGCTTATATTTAAACACACACAGGCAACTTGTATTCAATAGTTTAAGGTGATATAATTTATGTAAATGTATTTATCCCTTTTTGTAGCAATCTTCTTTGGCATGCTACTATTTTCTGAGGTTTGTATTGAATCAATCATGACAAGGGTTAGATCAGTTTCTGGAGAAATAGAACATAATGTGTTGTTCAGCTTGATTTATAAAGTGACATGCTTAACCCAGATTTTCAATGCAATTAGATATTTATTATTTTCAGAGAGTCGTAAACTTGCAAAGTGCATCTTCAGACTGGTGTCAGTTTTAGGCCTGAGAGAAGTAAGAAAAGGTATTTTTAAAGAATACAAGTATTCTTCTCTCATCACGGTTCAATGGAATACATTAAATGATTATGGTGAGAAATTGGAAATTATCCAGTTTGGACTGGTATTTGAAGTAGTAAAACAGAAACAAATCTGAAATGACAATTTTGTGATTCAACTTTTCCTTCCACTGTTTATGCAAACAATATAATGCCTAACCTTTGGACGTATTATAAAAGGATATCTCACTCCTCTTTTAAGATTTTACTGAAATCAGACTTTAATGAGGCTGAGGTATGTATCTGGTAGGTGAAGGATGTTTTGTTCCACTTCATTTTTCCTTAGTTTCATCTTTTATTTAAGGATAAGTCTTTTAAAAGTAAGTAAAGAAAAATAGAGAGCTACTGTTAGACCAATTTGACTTTGAATCAATAAAAGAGATTATTTGTAGGTCAGATAACGGGGGGTCCCTAGTTCTCTCTGAGCTTGGCTGACTCTAAATATCAGACATAGTCTAATAGTGCACATCTTTTGCAATGAATAAACATCACAGATTGTGTGGTTTAGGAGTTAATAATTTATACTCATAAAATTGTTCGTACAACAGGGATAAGCAGCATGTGATCCCTCAACCATATGTGAACTTTGGTGTAATTTCTGGTGGCTCATCACCTAATTTTAGAAGGAAATTGCAATTCAAGCCACTTGTACATTGGCAAGAGCCATCTGTCTATCTGCGTTAGACCTCCTGCATGAGATAGGAAAAGAAAGAAAAGAAAATAATCTGAAATGCAAAGAAAGAAAATAGGAAGCAAGGAAACAAAAGGCAGACAGTCAAAAGGGAATTCATGGCTCCCATTCAATTCTGGTTCTGTCCCTTTTCCCCATCTCGTTTTAATCATGCTCATGTTGATGCAGTGTAGCCCCAGCAAATTATGCCTAGACAAATATGGTCAATAGGAGCAGGGACACTGCCATAGTGTCTTAGACTTAGCAAAAGAGTGACAGAAATTTCATTCATTATGAGAAGATTGTGAATTTTTTATTTCTGTCTTTGAAGTCCTAGTTTGAAATATGGTGGATCCTGTAGAATGGAAGACTAGTAGTACAACAACAACAACAATAACATGTTCTAGAATGGTCTTCAAGAGAATGTATTAGTGATGTGTACCATATGTGCATTGGGGGGCAGTTCTGTAATAGCTCATAAACAAGCTGTCAGGATTCCAAGTAATAGGCTTGGAACCCTGGGTTGACACAAGCATTTGGCTCTTCTGATATAAATTCTAGTTGCCATACAAAGCTCTCACTGTAGTGTTATCCAATATTCCCCGATATACTTTGTTTTCATTGAAATTAGTTGGGTTGTACTCAGTGGTTGGATTGAATTTTTTTTACTACCTGTTTTGTGGGCGTGGGTTGGTGGGTGTGGTGGGGAAGGATACTGCAAAATCTCCAATCAAAGGTGGTATTTGCCAGTTCTCTGAACTACTCAAAATTTCCTCTACTGGTTCTCCAGAACTGATCAGAACCTGCTGAATATCACCTCTGGTTGTACTACATAATGAAAAGTATTCACTTAAAACTCTAGTAAAACAGATGATTTTTTAAAGTAGGCATAATTAGAGTGAAGAGACCAGTGGACTTGGGTCTGCCTTGGAAAAGTGCCTTCAGCTTCTCAAAGGAGGTATCAGGATTCCTTTCATTTGTTCTGGAAATCTAAATTTCAGGAAGAAGTCACTTCTGGAATGGAAATCAAACAGACTAATTCCCCTTTCTAAATGAGAGATTGAGGGAGTGATATATTTCCAGTCCCACAGAAACAAACACCTCAGACTGTATGGAGATTAAGCTCTTCAGGCATGTCTACTTTGAATATCCTAAATTGTCTCTTAATATGTCTTCTAACCCCTATGAATTTTTTTTTGTAGAGACAGAAAACAGGTTTCTTTTTATTATTTTCATGTTTGGTTAGAACATCCTGAAAAAATGGTATTGGAAAATGAATCTTTTAGTATGCATGAGCAGATATATATCTCATCTTTTCATGCTGAAAAGTTACTAGTCTAACAAGCTGAAAAATACAAGTGTGAGGGAGAAGACATTTTGAGATCATAGACACAGAGAGCTAATTTATTACTAAGACCTACTTTCTTGACAATCAGTAAAAGCTATATTTGACCCCTTTGGTATATTCTCACTTAGAAGATGAAGACTCTTTTTTATTATTGTTATGCCATTTTTCTGCTGCTTTTGCAATTGTCCCTTATTTAATTGGATGATGCAATGTTTCATTTCAATTTATTGTTTTTGAAGTATTTGCATACTTTCAACCTTCAAATTTTAAGAAGGTACAACTAAGGAAAAATATAAAATTATGTAGTAGTTTAAAAATAGAAGCATCCACTAGTTATTAAGACAATACAAGCAACATTTCTAAAAGAAATAGTCTTTTAGGAAGAGAATTCATACATTGATCAGAAAAATAAAGAGTTACTATGAATCAATCTATTAATAAAATATATGTAGCTATAAGTACAGTGCTGGGTTATTTTGTCTATTTTTCTTGAGATCTATCTTTGTCATTTTTTCTTTTCAATAATTTTATTAAATTTGTCAAAGTATAAAATACTAATTAAATGAAAATAGTGGAAAAATGGAAGAGGTAGGGTAAAGAGATAAAAGAAAGAAAGCATCAACTTTCAACATTTGTTAGCACATTAGAATAAAATAATAATATTACTGCCTCAACTTTTTACTTTTATATAATATGTACTAGCCACTTCCAAAATAACAACCTTATCTAATCAGCAAAAAACAACATCAAAGTTTTATTTTTTATTTTTTCTGTCTTGAGCACAAAGTCCACAAGTGGTTTCCAAATAGAAACGGAGTCTGTATTATTTTCTATGATTAGAGGAGTTAATTTAGCCATCGCTGCTAGTTCCATCAGATTTTCCACCTACTCACTCATTTTGGGAATTAGAATATCTTTCTATTTCTGTGCATAAAGCATTCTTGCTGCTGTTAATTTTTTTCAATTCCGCACTTTTCTATTTAAAATGCATTTGGAAAACTGTGCTCCAAAAAGTACACAGGATTAAGACCAAAATGTAGATGGGGCCAAAACAGAAAGCAAAAAAAAATAAATCCAATTAAAATATTAATTTAATTCCTGTGATATAATTATTCCTATCAATTATATTTTATAGTATCTCACATTAATGATTATGATTTAACAACAAATTATGGATAGTTGTTTGTTCCTGCCTTTGGCCTCAGTTTGTGCATATTTGGGCTTCAGGAGTAAGGAAACAAAATGAAAATACAAATGAATAAAGCATCTTGATCGACACATTATAGTTAACATTGTTATATTGTCCCCTTCTCCTTTCTCCCACAAGAATTTTTAGATCCCCAAAAAACAATGCTGTGTGCTGCTCTGACATTTTCAAAGGAAGCACAAAACATAACATTATAAATAAATGAAACAATAATTAATATCCTGGGGAAGTATTATTATATATCAAGAGGTCTCCTAATGTTACTAGTAATCCATATATCAAAATGAATATTAGCTTCTCTCAATCAGGATGAAATTATATTCTAAAAATTTTTTAACTCATGCAGAGCTTTTAATACCTAAATCTTTATTATATTATAATCTTCCTCCTAACCCATAAACACAGCTGATTTATTTTTGACAAATGCAAAAAAACCCACCAACCCTATAACTTTACTCAGATGTTAATTGCTGGGACAGAGCATTTTAGTGCTTTTGCAGTGGTAACTTACTTTTCAACTTTGAACTCAGTGAAGAATTTTAACAACAATTCTACAATACCATGTCCGTGGAACTAACATATTGTAAAATGTTACAGACTGTACCTATACACAAATAAGCTTTGTTTTATATATGTGTTTAATGTTGAATGCCTGAGAAAAAAGATATTTTCTATGAGATGCAAACAATAATCTTGAGGATACATAAATCAAGTTTACTATCCTAAAGTACAAACTAGTGTACATATAAAGATCAGAAGATTCTTCTCCCTCAAAAGTGCAGCTCACATCCACAAACACACACACTGGCCTTTAGCCTTGTAATATGCTACTTATTTGCAACTAATTTGTAAAACATTTCCTCTAAAAAAAATCAGATTTCTTTGTTTCCATGATTAGTATAACTACTGACTTTTTATGGAGAAATTAGTAACAGGTAAATAGGTAGAGAAAAACAATATGAATGCAAAACTTGGCTATAGATGAATGTGGTTATCAGTGGTGGGATTCAATTTTTTTTACTACCGGTTCTGTCGGTATGGCTTGGTGGGCATGGCAGAAGTGGTATTTGCTGGTTCTCCAAACTACTTAAAATTTCCGCTACCGGTTCTCCAGAACTGGTCAGAACCTGCTGAATACCACTTCTGGGTTAAATTCAAATCTAGCACAGCTGTCTGCAAACAATGAATAACATTGGGACTTATTTAAAAAAATATGTTATAAATAGTGACTAATGAATGGTTCTGCACGTAGGCAGGAAAAAGGCACTGGATAGGCACCACCGTACCTAGCCATAATCTTTGTAAGAAGGATAGGGTGTCCTACTAACTCATAGGTTAAGCATGAGCCACCATGAGGTACAGTTACCTAAAGAACCATTGCAATTTTGAACTACATGTACAGACTCAATATCACAGGAATTGATTGGTTTGCTGTATTGCTCAGAATGTACTTGGAATACCATGTCCAGTTCCAGTTGCCATATTAGGAATAAAATGTTAGGAAGTAGAAAATGGACAGAGAATAAACCAATGAGTTGGTAATGAGCTTGGAAGCTAAATCCATCCATCCATCCATCCATCTATTCATCCATTCATTTAATCATTCAATCATTCAATTTCTATAGTCTCCCACCTCAGTCAATGACTCTGGCCAGCTTACAATTCAAAACAATGAAACATTACAATTAAAACAATGAAACATTTAAAAAAAAATGAAGAAGAAAAACCCCCAATAAAAACATCAAGAATGAATATGCCTAAAAACTTTTAAAAGGGTACACAGTATGTTTAGCCAAAAACAGAGAAGGCTATAAAGGGAGATATGATAACAGACATCCAATACATGAAGGGTTGTCACAGCAAACAGAGAATCCATTTATTTTCCCTAGCACCTGAGGATAAGACACGAACTGAAAAGCAGAAACATTACAGAGAGAAATCCAGAATTGAAATAAGGAGCTCAAATACACCCCAGCCAGGCACCCAGATGAAACCTAGCTTCCTAACAAATGATATCCATCCATTAACCCGGAGCCAAGCTGCACTAAAAGCCTCCAATACAGTAACACAGAGCTTCTGGTTGATAGGCTTTGCTTCGCTGCCAGATGGGGTTTTGCAGACCTCCGCAAATCCCCGCCTGGGCTCTTTCCTGGAGTGTCCCAAATCACAAGATTTTGGGGCTGTGGCTGCCCCGTAGAGGCAAGCCAAAGAAAGGGGGTATCCAGGGTGGTGTAGGAGAGCCGCATCTTTCCCCCCCAGATGGCTTCAAGCCCCTTGTCCGAAGGCGACGGAGCGGCGGTCAGAAATGGCCGCCCTATATAAGACTGCAGCCAGGACAAAGAATGTGCAGGAGGAAGAATGAAGAATAAGAAAAGTGAAAAATTTTTGCTTGGCCAGAGGAGAAATAACTTGTTAAATTCAGACTTCCTGGTTCTTGGCTTTTAAAAAGGATACGTTGTTTCCATCTGAGAGGTTTCAGCCACGAGTGAGAGTGTTTGGAAAAAGTTTCCCTTTCGACGCTTTGTTTGTGGATTCTGACAGTTTAAAGCAGAGGGAAACCGCAGCCTTTATTCTGGCATAGCCAGGTGAAGGGAGGTTTTCCAAAAAGTTTTGACTGACGAATTGGAGCACTTGAGGAGAAAACAGATGGTAAGACTTTTATTTGATTGGAACTTTCTTAAACCCCTGGATTGAATTAGATTTTGGATACTTGGATTACTTTAT